>VZTO01002868.1:963-38072 GCA_013400615.1 Syrrhaptes paradoxus | reverse complement strand
CCACTTCCAAGTGAAGAAAGAAAAAATTGAATTGAATGCCACAGGAGAGACTAAGTTGTTAGGAGATTCAAGTATGGATTAAAATGGTCCAGGAAAAATGAAGCGAAGCTGAAAGCAGCAATAGCATGTTTGGATGGGGGAAAAGCAATCCTTAAGGAATCTGAATGAAGGAATTAAGAGATGTAAGACAACAGCAACTTCAAAACAGAGAATGTATAAGAAATTAACATTGCTAAGAATCTCAAAAGTAATCTGGACAGTATTTTTTTTCAAAAAGAAGAAAAAAAAGTAACTGATTCTTCACCAGCTGATATAGGCTTAAATTTCAACCCTCTGAATGCTTCATATAGCTAAAGAACAGGACATTTTGGGGCCATTCAACACTGACACATTTCTCAGTGGATCAGCACAAGCATCCAACACAACTGTTTCTGCAATTGTGTGACACTGAGAAAATCTAGTATTTAATGACTCTCTGATGAATACCTACACCTCTGAAGTGGTATGGTGATGTCGTTGTCTAATGTTATTATATTGGGCAATAACATAAAATATGTTGGAATATTTGCTGGGTCAACACCTGGTAAGCATTTTTTTCCCACTGACACCATCTGTAGTTATTAATCCGGATGTGTTTTGTTAACTTTTACATTTATTTTAAAAACACATTTTTTTAAGATTTTATTTTAAATAAGCATCTGACCAAGTCAACTGCCAAAACATTGACATGACACAAGGTTAAATCATGTGATTTACATGTGTTTTTTAAAAAAACATGGCAGTAGCATGACATTTGCAAGCAATTCTTCTTGCTCACTTCCTACATCCCTATTCCCAAAACCCTATTTCTCTTTCAACTTAATAGATTATAAGTTTTTCAGATCTGAGAATTTATACTTTTGTATCACCAAGTGTGTCTCATTGTGCGATTCCAATTCTCAAACATCTTCAGCTTGGAATAAACAACAAACAAACCTATAAAGAGCAAATGAGAAATTGATGAGAATCCATCTCCATTCATGGATATTAAAATTTATGTCTGTGCAAATGGCTATCATTCATCACATATGCAAGTTAAATATTTAATCAGATCTGCCTCTGTTACACAAGAATTCCTGAAACACATTTCTGCTTTAAACTTAATATCTTGTACTGCAAGCATTCAGAACACATATATATGCATGTATATGTATGTAGATGTGCACATACGTATTTGTATGGAACACCACACTGGCAGCAGGTCTCAGGAGAGATGATGTGCATATTCACAGCTTCTACAGTTCAGTGCTTGCAGTGTTAGTCAGCACAGATTTTGTGATCTCTTCCTCCTCTGTCCATCTGTAGATGAGTTTAGACTTCACAATGTCAGCTGAAGTTTCTCCTGAATATGAGATTCTGAGCTGATGAGAATTGAGAGTCAAGTCGTTCTTTAATTTAGGCCACAGCATTAGGTTTGGAGGTGAGATACACTGAATTAATGTAAGCAGCTCCTTTAAGCATAAAGTGTGGTCTCTGTGTTGAAATGCAGGAGTTGTACCTGCTAAGATATAGAGCTTTCCCTGCTTTTCACCACTCTTACAAAGAAAAGGCCTTAGCAGAGACACAGGGTTTTTCACTTAGGATCTGATGACTGCCTTTCTCTCTGTATGGGTTAATTAGAAGTGGAGGAGGAGTCAAGCAACACTAGTCTCCATCTGTTCTGCAGCTGCCACAGCTGAGGCTAAAGGTGCTGATTTTTTTCCAGTGTCATGCTCAACAGTAGGTGCACTGGTTGGGAAGTAGTATGTTGCTACTAGTATGAGACCACTGCTCTCTTTAAAAAATTTTAGAAGAAGCCCAAGAGGTTTATTTGGCTTTAGAAGCTAAATAACTTTCTATTTATTTTCTGCATTTTAAATTTGTTCACTTTAACCATTTAGTTTACTGCCTTATTTAATAGTTCTGTCATTGTTTATCTGATTTCAGCCCAGCTTTACTGAGAAAGTAGAACTGAAGCCACTGAAAGATCAGGTGTATGATAGGGTTAATGTGAACTAGGCTAGGATCTGTTTGTGACAAAGCCTGTATAGATAAATTTTATTTGTGTTAGCCTTCACAGATAAAGCCACCCCTTAAGTCTCTGGGTCAAGAAGCAAATCAAAGCAAATTTGAACCATGAACAGCAGAAGAGTTTGAGATGGTGACCTTCTGTATGGGTGACCTTCTGTATGAGTTCAACATATACGAGTGTATGGAACTGGACACGATGCATCCAAGTGTGCTAAAAGAGTTGTTTAGCATTATTGTAAAGCTACTGTCTACCATTTTTGAAAGATTGTGAAGATCCGAGGAAGTCACCAATGACTAGAAAAGGGCGAATATTACACCTGTCTACAAGAAAAGCAAGCAAAAAGGAAGATGCAGGGAACTATAGACCAGCTTGCCTCACTTCTGTCCCTGAGAAAACCATGGAACAGGTCCTCACGATAGGTATTACTAGACACATGAATGGTGCAAAGGACATTACTGGAGAGAAAACAGCATAGATTTAACAAAAATAACTCATACTTGAACAGTCTTACTGTGTTGTATGACAAAAAATAATTGCTCAGTGAGCAAGAGGAAAGCTGTGGACATCACCTACGTTGATTTTAGCAAGGTGTATGACATATTCTCTCTCAACATCCTTGTTGACTAACTGGTAAGATATGTACCGGACAGGTCAGCCATAAGACAAGTGGAAAACTGGCTGAAATTCTGACCTTAATGGGTGGTAGATAATGGCTCACAGTTGAACTGTCAGCCAGTCACAAGCAAAGCTCCTCGGAGTTCAGTGGTAGGTTCTAGTCCTGTTCAGTACCTATATTAAGTGTGGATCACAGAGCTGAAGGCTCCTTTACCCTGTTTGGAGATGATGGAGGAGACAGGTTTAAGTACCAGAAGGAAAACCCAACACAGAGAAAGAGGATACTTGGCTGAAAGACTGCAACTGCAAGAACTGCTTGAAGTTTAAAAAAGACAAATGCAATAACCTCAACTAGCATTAGAGACAGAGATCTGACTTTCTGGGAAGCAGCTTTGCTGAGAAGGTCATGGGGTTCCTGGTGGACAGCAAGCTCCAGCAGTGAATGCTAACAGCATCATGGCCTGCACTGGCAAAAGAATGACCTGCAGATCAAGGAGCGTGATTATGACTTTGTTCAACCCTTGTTAGGCCACATTTCAAGTACTGTATCCATTTTGGTACCTGCAGTATAAGAGAGACATTGAAAAATTGGAGAAGGTCCAGTGGAGGGTTACCAAGATGATTAGAGGACTGGAGAATTGGACATATGACAAAAGAGTGAAGAAATTGTGTTTGTTCAGTCTGAAGAAAAGGAAGCTTAAGGGGGATCTAATCACAGCCTTTTAATACCTAAAAGCCAGTTTTAGAGAAGATGGATGTACATCCAGAGTATGCACAGTGACAGGACATAAGAAACACAATAAAGTTTCTTTAAGGGAAATTCTGTCTGGATATAGGAAAAAAATCATTATGATAAAAATAAAACTTAGTGTTAGGTTGCCCAAAGAAGAGGTGGAGTCTCCTGCTCTGAAAATATTCAAGAGTGGGCTTCATAGTGGTCTGGGTAACCTAACCTAAGGCCCTGCTTTAGACAGCAGCTCAGACCAGATATCTTCAGAAGTCCCCTCCACCCTGGATTTTTTCTATTGTTTTATGAAACTACAACAAAACTATCCTTGTTGCCCCTAATAACTGAATGTATAAAATCATAATCTAACCCTAAATTTGTTTCTTGCTCTTAGCCAGGAGAATACATGGCTGGGACTATTTTGACTGCAACCTCCATTGACTACAATGGGAGTGCAAATTTCTAGAGCACATATAGACAGCAGCATGGAGATACATCCATGTATGTCTGTGGAAGAAACACTAGAATAAAAGGGACTAAAGAGAGCAGAAATCTCTCAGAAAAAGTATGTTATTGGAGAAGGTTTCTGTTCCCTGATGACTGTTCTGTTTCACCAGCTGCTGTTATCTTCCCCGGAGATATATGGAGGTCTCTGCTCTATCGTTCATGCCAGGTCTAGATCAACTCCTTATTTTGCCTCATTATAATGGAGGAAGTGGATACCCCCACTGGATTCTGGGATTGCATGGAAACCTTAAAAACCCATTAAAAATATAAAGTAATAATCATTTGGGAAACACTAATCAGTAAATCATTCACCTTCTAACAGGTCAAAAAATGAGACAAGACACCAATAGGAATGGAAACAAAAGGGAGCAATAATTCAGACAGGTATGATAAGAACTGGATGAATACTTCACGGTACGAGCAGTGCTAGTGATGTAGTTAAATAATTTTGCAGTGACATATACCTCCATAGTCAAAAAGATTGACATTCAGGATTTACAGTGCTGTGAGTGGGAGCTGTAGCCATAACTCTAAGGTGCTATGTTCCTTCTAAATGAAGGTGCAATATGTTACAAGAGGTACCACTTTTCACATGAGACATAAAGTGTGAGGTCCAGAGTTTGATCATCCATCATTAAAGACTGAATGACACTTTTCATAAGAAGAAAGGTGTCAAACATAAAGTTCAAGCCAAATTCCAAAAATTGAAATATGGGTGATTTTTAATGGCCTGTAACTCAGGTGTGGCTTGGTGGCTTTTCATCAAACTCCACAGAAGAATTCTCCTTTGCCCTCAGAATAAAATCAGCAATTATCAGGCCAAAGTTTGTTTCATTTTTCCAAGCAAAAGTTATAAAATTTATAAAAGGTGGCAAAAATAAAACCTTGCAGTGGAAGCCGATGACCACTGAAATTATGGAAAGCCCATTATTTCTTAATAATAAGTTCATAATGCTGTTTACATTCTTTAGGGCAAAAGAAACTAAGCTGTCATTAATTACACTAAGTGGAAAAAATACACACAACATAAAGGTCTTGTAACACCAGGTGGAGCACTAAAAATTAACATTATTTGGCTCAATAAATAACATAAGAATTCCCAGTTAGAAGTTCAGATGTATGCTTTAGCTCTGAAAGCTGACAGCATTTTAGATTTGAATTGAACAAATGTTCTCTTCTGTATTATCTGTTATAACAGAGGCAGGGCACTCTGCCTCTCAGAAATTTCTGAATACCAGGACTGAGTCTGAAGTCCGTTCTCAGTGCTAAAAAGGATGACATTTTGCTTCACATGGCTTACAAAGGTCAAATAAATTTACAAGTACCTTGGGACCACTGGTTTACCCAGAAGAGTCCTTAAATCCCATGACGTTCAGGCACTGGCATAGTATATCTAAAAGTAAAATAGCAACTGTACAATATCTCCTCTCCCATGAACAGTCAACAAAAATACAATGTCCAGATGTAAAATGTGGCCCATTCCTCCTACACTGCAGGAAAAAGAAACAGGAAGAATAGACAGAGGGATCACCTTATCCTAAGGTTTGACAAATCATATGGTTATGGAAAAAAATCTAGGTCTTTAACACAAGCTTTATCCTTTGACCTTATGCATTATTGTAATGGTGTCTCTGTGATGTGTAAACTAGAGGAAAGTAGCTACTTTTGTATGATCTTCAATTAGATGGACTGTAATACAAGTGAGAGCATTTTCCATTGTGAACTTTATTCTAGAGAATACCCAGGCTGGAGTGCATGAATATAATGGGTCTGTACTGAGTCCTGGACAAGTACAAGTTGGTAGACTCACAGAAATGTTGGTTGGAAGGGACCTCTGGTTGGTCCATCCAGTCCAGCCTCCTGCAGGACCCTAAATCAGGTCAGTGGCAGCTTTGTCTAGCTGAGTATTGAAAATCACTTCAAGATGGAAATCCCACCAATGTTTCTGATTGTCTAATCTGAAGCTCAATTTTTCTAGTCTAGGTGAGGCCCGAGAGGCCATCCTTCCACCAAACCCAGCATGCAGGCCTCCGGGATGCGCTCACAGCATCCACCACTCAGCACCTATGGACATTTTTCCGTTTGACAGGGTAACAGTTTCAGAGGGAGCGGTCAAATTTCCTCCTAGTAATGAGAAACAGGGAAAAAGAGAGAGGAAGAGAAAGAGGCTTACTCACTCCCCTGTTACTTTCTGTGACGAGATTTTTGACACCACAGAGAAACAGCATTCAGTGGCTGTTTCTGGAACTACATAATTCTTTCACTGCTCTTTATCAAACTGTATCTCTCCACCCTCTGTTTTTTGTTTTTTTTTTTAATGATCAATAACCAAGGTGTCCATGATTTAAAGGCGAACTTACAGGAACTGCTGACCGCTTTAGTGCAGGAAAGTCTGTCTCTTGTTTTTACTATGCAATTGGTAGGAGCACCACGTGTTCTTGGCAGGGAAAATAGCTAGAAACCTCAGGAATGCGCGATTTCTAATTTCAACAGAGTGGTAGTTGATTGTAAGTATTAGCATAGCTTAACTTTATCCACTATCCAAACTTAATATTATCCTTTGTTTAATACACTGATACAAAAAGAGCACTTTCCTTTGTGTGACTCTATTGTTTTCATTCTCTGAGGCCAAAGTCGGTGTTGACATAAGCAGGCTCAAGTCCACGAAAGTGAATGAAGTTAAAACTCATTTTGCCAGCAATGAAAGTTAGCCTCTGGAGCAATGCTAATTATGGTTTGTTTGTATCAATTAATCAACACAAGGTTAACTTTCAGTCACCACGTGGAAAAAAACACAACACAATTAACTAAAAACCAGTACAAAATCCCTTGATCTACCATGAAGTAGGATATTTCTATAACCACACAGTACAAGTGCAGGAAGAACTTACCAAAGCAACTCTGAACAAGCAATCCCCTGAACCACAGCCACATCCGCAGGGCTCAGCTCAAGGATTACATAGCCATACCTCCAAGCTGCTCTCCTTCCTAGTGCTGGGCTGGTATCTTATGCAGCACCATGTTATTCCCTTTGGACATGTGAGCTCTTTTAGTGCAAGCTGTCAGGTGGCAAGCAGAGTGCTCTGTTTGTACTGTAGATATGGTTAGTGCACTAAAGGGGTGAAACTGCACCCACTAAAAGGACAGCTTTCCTAAAGAATGGAAATAATACACTAGGTTTCAGAAGTTGTCCGCAAGACATTATAAAATAACATGGAAAAAGCAATACTGAAGAAACTAGAGAAGGTGAAAAGAAACCACATTCATTCATTAAAAACTTCACTGTGCTGTCTGTCATTCACCCTATCTAACTGCTAAGTGAAGTGAAATCACTCAGTGCTCAAGACATGGAAGACTTTGTTTTACTGAGAATTTTTTTAAAAATCTCCTAGATGACAACAGGAAATCAATAAATTCCTTGAAAAGTGTACTCATGCATTGCACAATTATAGCATACAGGATCCAAATTGCTGAAGAAAGTTATTTCTCACCTGCATGGAGAAGAATGAACATTGAATTAGTCTAATTGACTAAAGAAATAAAAAGGTATATTTGCCTCTGTCTGTGTCTGAATTGTATCACAAGAACTTTACTGACACCAAATGGTTGGTATTTCTGGTTTTTATTTTATTCAAGCATTAAGCTTTCCAGGGGCCAACTTTAAGCACCTCAGTGCAGTAAGGTGTAGACTAAACAACACATTAGCCTGAAGAAAAAATTGAAAAGCATTCAGCAAGTAAAGGGAATGTCATTTCAGAAAATACAGCTTTCATGTGCCAATGAGAGAATGCTAAGATAGTGCCAGTGAGATTTTGAAGGAAGAGTCAAAACCAAAGCTGATCTTTAGGCAATAGGAAAGTATTGAATAGGCAGGTCTCCTGTCTCCCCCTTGCCTGTTCTCAAGAACGTATATAAGAGCAAGCAGGCTTTAGAGACCATTACACAGACACTCCTTGAGCGTCTCCGTCTTATCCTTTTGATAAAGCAGCTTTACTGCTTCTATATTAAGTGCTAATCAAAGATTTTCTTTTTTCAAGTGTTTTGCAGCAGGATGTGTGGTGGTGATGTGATGGGTGAGGTATTTGAATGCAATTCAGATTTCATCCTCTTCTTTAAAGACTGCAATCTTCATTACACATAAGGCAGGAATATGATGGGTTAAGGCTATATAGCAAGTAAGTGGAAGAAAGCAGTCTCTTATACTCTAGGCATCTAAGTTAGTGTGAATACTGGTGTCTCTCCTATTTGTTCCCAGCCTTGCAATTTGAGGATTCTCAAAAACATTGAAAGAGTAGTTCAATAAGTGCAGCTGAACGTTCCCCAAATGACCAGTCAGGGAAAAGGCCAGAGATTACAGTGCTTTTGTTACCAAGTCAGCTATGGAAACCAGTGAGAAGAGGATTTCACATTTTCCAAGGGCACAGGGTGGGGAGGCAGCAGGGGAGGGGGGGTGGAGAGAGAAAAAATGTGAAAGACTTGACTGAGAAATGGTATACTCGTGCCGACTAAATTATGTTTCCCAAAATAATGAGGTTGAGCAGCAGGTATTCTGTTAGAGGATGGGTTCTTTATGTGTTACCAGAAAAACTGCTGAAATATCTGCTTTAACATTTGATATACCATATTCTAAAGAAAATGTAGGACATTGTCATGAGTTCTAATCAGCAAGCAGTAAAATGCAGTCTTCTCAGAATAGTGTAGTGCAGCCAGTTTGTCCAGCAAACAGAATACTCGTAGACACTGATGCATTAAGGAAGAGCAGGGATGCTGGATGAGCAAACAGAAAGAGCAGCAAAGGATCTCAAGTGAAACCCACCAACCAAAAGAATGATGGAGAAAGAGAGTTCATCATTTAGCAATTTGCAGACCTTTCAGTGGTACTGGATCACCAAAGGACATCTGTGTAACATTTTCATCAGTCTGACAAGAGAGCCAACATCAACATTTGTCCACAGGAACCAAACTAAATATTTAAAGGTGAACTGCAAAGCTAAAATGAAAGTTGAGTTAATCATGGAAATATGCACTGAATGACCCTACTTACCAGGTTGTTGGAGGCAATTCATCACAGAAACAAGTTGAGACTCCTATTTATCAAGACTTTTTCTGCTTTTCTGAATTTTCTTTTAGTTTTCATGCTTTTCAAAGAATGCTAAAGAAAATATTCTGTGAGGATGGCAGGAGTCTTGTGTTATCATGGGTATTTGTTGTGAAAGAATAATATACTGTGGGATCTTTAGTGAATTAAGAAAAGATGAAGGACACATTCAGATAAAAATATAAAGTCAGTAATATAATTGTAGCTAGCCTGATTTAATCCAGGGTGCAGTCTAATATATGGGCACACATACCTCTACACTCACTTTTTTTTGCCTCTTTGGGTTTTGAGCTAAGAAATTTACCACACCTTCACAGAGGTAGATTTTAACACAGAACCTATTTAACAAAAATCAAGAGTTCTTCCAGCAGCTATGTGATTTTGACTTGGGTTTGTCAAAGGGACAACCAATAGGAACAAATTGATTATTTGTTCCAGGCAACTACAAGAAAAATAGAAAATTATTTTTTAGAGATATCAAAATGTTTTCAAAATGAGTTTTCGTATTCTGTTACAAAAGATCCTTGGAATCTTATTCTTGGGTTTTCTTGTCACTTTTTGGCCTTACATTATTCTGACAGCCCTAAAGTTCTCCATAAACCTATTTTTCCCTTACTTCAGCAGCAGTGTCCAGTCCGTGGCACATGCATCAGCTGCCACATAGTAAGTACACAGTCCAACTCGTATTCCATCTTCTGCTTCCTTCGGACGAATGGAAACATGCAGAAATGGAGACAGAGTGAACACACTGATTCAGAAACTTTGGAGTCCAAGAAAGCACAGGGCCATTCCAAAGCATAAAAGCCCTGAACACTTATTCCAAAATCCAGTGGGAGACTGGCCACTGAATTCAGCAGGCTTTGGAGCATACACACACAGACAGGGAGAGTTCACCTGCATGGTCAGCTGTGGGAAACTGTGAACTAACATCAGCATCTTGTGAAGGTGGGTCCCCACAGCCAGATGCTACCTGGGAGCCATGCAAGAGCAGTGGAGGGGTGCCAAACATGGGTTAGCCTACCTTGCCCTGCGAGTCACTGCATCAGGCATTGCACGACACTGTAGCAGCCCTCCAACTTCGAGGTCAGTTTCTAATCTCTTGTCCAGGCCCTGATGAGAGCGCATGGGCAGCGCTCTGCATCCAGCACCAGAAAGGCTCTCCATGCAGTGTGGACAACTGCACTAGAATTCAGCTACGTGGAAGAACCAGAGTCCTATTCACCTTACAGGTGAGCCCTTTTTACCTGTGAGCTTCTGACTATCCAGCCACAATTTGACCTCATTTTGGTGCTTGTTTGCACATTTAGTTGCTGTGTCCGTATAGTACTAATAAAGTATTAGGACACTTTTTGCTCACTAAAATTGAGAGTAAACAGAGACCCTTGACATTAGCACAATCTCTGAGCTTGAGGCAAGGTTTTGGCAAATAAGGCTGAGTTTTGAGAAGGTTAGTCAGAATTACAGTGAAAATACTAAATCATTAACAAATAGTCAATAATAAATGGTTAATCAAAAAAAAAAAGAGTGAAAAGACTTGAAACTGATTTTTTTTTTATAATGTCTAATGGGAAAACCAAGCAGAAGGTGATGGCTTCATTTCAGATTTATTAATAATTTTTCATCTATTTATTATTTGGAATTGATATTCAAAATGATAATAGAAAGAAGTCACATTGGACTAAATAGAGGTTCACATCAGACATAAAATCTCACATTTTTGCTGTTTTAAAATCTGTAAAGTCCCAAAACCATGAGCCTGTTCCAGAACCCAGAGAAACCAATGGGAGCCTGGCCACTGATTTCAACAGGCATTGGAACAAACTCGCTGTTAGCTAAGTACACAGCTATCAGTGTGGCACTGAGCCTGGGTTAACATACTCTGCCTCTCATCAGAACTCTTTGTTCCATGGCATGTCTTGGGAAAGTCTCATAGCTAGTCATTAACCAAGCATGCTTGAAAATATACGGGTGGAGATATTTGATGATGGTTCAGCATGTTGTCACGAGAACTTTTAAAGAACTAGACAACATGCCTCCTGTAAGGCATAAGGACTTATCCGTGATGAGTACAAAGAGGAAACAAAAACTAGTAAATTATTTTCCTGCAATCTGTAAAGGAAGAAAGCTGATAGCGTCAAGCAAGGGAATAGTATTTTAGCAGATAAAATGCCTTCCAACAGCTGGAAACTGCAACAATGCAACTCAGATGTGAAATTACAGCAAGGATTACTAACTAAAGGAACAACACACCAAGAGTAGTGGTGAATTCTACATCACTGGAAATGTGTTCATCAGATTGGCCTTTTCAGTGACACATGTACTGAGACATCCAGGGAATTCCTATGGCTTTTGCTAAGTAGGAAGTCAAGTTAGTTCCAATGTATTAACGTTCCAACGCATTACAATTTGTAGTGCCTTGAAAAATACAGTATCATGAAAGACAGTGTCATTCACAATTATTCATACACCATTTCATGCTCTCAGACCTGTTCAATTGCACTTTAAATCAACCAGCACAGAACTAAATAGTATTCCACCCTAGATCCTCTCCAGTTGTTGGCTTGATCAATGGTCATGAAGCAAAGGAAACATGAGAGTACCAGCTGACAAACAGCTTGTTGACAAGGCTACATGTAACCAGAACAACAGCAGGACAGTAATCTAGGGAAAACTTGACACCTGCTGTAGCAGAAATTAAGACTTTACAGATGTTGCAGTTTGGGTAGTCAGTTTCTAATCCACACCCTCGTAATTCAAGCCTCGAAAATTCTCCAAACAATTGTAGTAAAGAAGAATTAAAGCAGTAAGGAAACTGAAGCAAACAGGGCAGAGCAGCTGTTTTAATTAGTGCTTTGCTTAACCTGAGAACCATACCCCTACTCACTGGGGTCTTGAAAACAAATCAAGTTTTACATGGGTAGTGGCATTATATTTTGTTCTTCTCTAGCATTACTGCTAGAGACAAGCATTTGCAGAGGAAAGCTAGCAATACTTCACCAAATCTTGGTCATAAAAAAGAATCAACTGAATTCCAAATCACATACCTGCCTAGTACTAGGGTAAGGAGTTTTCTGGGCTCATCTTTATGTTGCTCTCATCCCACATTTTTCTTCCCACTGAACAATGAAATTTAAACCACAGCTGTGCACTGCTATCTTCATTCCTGGAGAGTGCTCTACCTAGGTTTATGAAACTTAGTTTATGAAGCATGAACAAAACACGTGGAGGGTGTTTTGGTGCCCGTGGCAGGGGGGTTGGAACTTGATGATTTTAAGGTCCTTTCCAACCCAAACCATTCTACGATTCTATGAGTGTATTCATGTTCATGTTTCTAATGGTATGTCGGAGTCAAGGAGCCCACAGTAAATAGCATGTGGCTACAGGAATGACTCTTAAGACCAACATAGGGTTAAAATTACATTCTCTAAATTCTTCAAGCTCAGTTCTAATGTATTATACAATACTATAAAATGTATTAGCTGTTCTTAAGTAACATATATAATATATTGTAATTAAATGGGTGAGGAGGGCACCCAGCTAGTGGCCTGTGTGTGCTTATGTCTTGGCACAGTTTTGTGGTGGCAGACAGTTATGCCAACACAGGCACCACATGGAAGTGGTCAGTGGTAGGCGTCTACCCTCTGCCGTATGTTCTAATGGATCAACAACATCGTGGGTAAAAATGTAATACGGAATAAGCATTAAAAGGCAGTTGGGTAGAAAAAATATTTTTTAACACTTTTTCCATTCTTTGACAGCTAGAAAATCCCTTACCCAATTTGAGGAAGAAAACAACTTTCTCAAAGCTGGAAAGTTCTAATATTTTGGAACTCTGTTTTGTTTATGTTTGAGAAAGTTGTGGAACAGCAACAGGCAATGAAAGCATACATTGGCACAATTAAGTCTGGTAACTCAAGAAGCCAGATATTGTTTTCAGTTCTACACACATTTTAGTTGAAATTTGCCAACCCGCTTGAATAGGCTATTTTGGAAACCAGTGGTGACAACATGTGGATAAAGTTCTGCTCTGCTACTTACCAAATAAAGGAGACTTTGGCTGGAAAAATAATGATTTGTGAACTGAAACGAAAGGAGGCAAGATGAACCTCTGGAGAAATGTTCAAGAAGAGAAGGACTATGTATAGAAATGGTTCTAAGGAGACACTTTCTCCAAAATAAAGTGTAGTTACAGGGGATAGAAAGATTCTCACATGTTACCATCATTAAGAGATCATGTTCAAAGAATAATAAATAAATATGCATACGTATAAATGGAAGAGATCTTCTCCTGAGATCTTCCCTGTACACTCTGCAGTTTCCAATGCCTCCTTCTTTCTGCAAAAAATAGACCTTGGAAAACTTGTCTTTGTTGAGCTGTTGAAAAGAAATACACAAGGGGGCTTGAGGGGGTTTTAAAAAGAGAGCAGACAGTACCAGGAAAGGGAATGACATGTTGACAACTAAAATCCAAGTGACATTTAAGAAGTTTTGTAAATCGATAGATTTCTTTCTTCATACCACAGTTTTTTTGAAGAAGCATGATTGGAGGAGGAGAGTGAGGTGACATCCACGCTACCTCTAAATCAAGCAGTTTGCAAACACAAAGAAACTGCTTACCATTGGTTTTGTACTTGATTCCACTTAGAAGGCACAACTGATCATATCTTTGTTCTGTGTTTCATTTAGACTCAGCTCCCATAAAAGAGGCACAGAACCTCTCTGTCTGTACCCATTCTGGACATTTGTGGTGAAATCTGCTTCTCAGAAAAGAGCCAGCAAAGCCACTCTTTAAAGTCCTTGAAACGGCCCTAGGATGCTTTGTATAGTCTTGTTCAGACTCTTTGATTCTCTAGTCATTGTTCCCTATTTTATATTTTTGTAGTCATTTATTGAAAGCAATATTGTGGTTTTTTGATATGTGCATTTTATGCAGTAGCTAGCACGGTAGGCTAAGTCGGCACTGGATTCTCAGAAGCTTTATTAAAGAACAGCCAATTAAATATAGCAGATTTAATATTTTAAGTTACATGCAAGTTCTGAATTTGTCGTGCGTCCAAAAGATAAGTTCCATGCTTTGTTCGTGCTTTAGTTTCCCAGTTATTTATATTGCTGTACACCAAGATAAAAGCCTAACAGCCTGTTCGATAAATGGTTCAAACCCTGATGACATTACTCATGGAACAGCCTAAAAGCTGATAAGAGAGCTGAACATATTGGCCCATAGTGATGTGTGTTTTCTTTAAATGCTGTAAAGTAGATTTCAGAGTAACTTCTGCACTATTTAAAGTCATGATATTGTGAGTACAGTGCCAGATAAAATTTTGGCACTACAGAAGTGCAAAAGCTAATGATTTTGAGAAAATTTGAAGAGGGGTCTTCATTAAATGTCTGTAGCAAAGAAACCATGTTCAAAGATAAATTACAATCCCTTTCCCCAACATGCATGCCTATACATATGGAACTGTGAACTGTATGTGACTGATCTGAGACTGTATGTGGAATTGCCAAAGGTTTTCAGCATTGTTCTAACTCTGCTCTCTGTGAAGTCAACTCAGGTCTTACCCTTGGCTTTGATGTGAGAGGAGGCAGGCCAGCAATGCCTGAGAGCTTTAGAAGATCCCATCTTGCATATCAAGTGCTAAGCAATTTAATAACTGTGCTCTTGGGTTAAGGTGAAGGTGCTACCCCATGCAATCATTTTACTGTATGTAGGATCTGGAAATGCAGTGCAGTGCATTTCTGTGACTGCTAAAACTATAGCATCTGGAATGCCATCCTGGAAATTTTCCAGGTGATTTCCATGAGGAACACTTTATAAAAGTTGTTACGCTTCTAAGCAGAATATGTTCCCAGGCCTGCATAGGAGCAGAGATTGGATTATAAAGTGCTAAATGCTTTTTACAACTGTATCAGCAACAATAGTGTACGGATAACTATTCAAGGGAAATTATTTTTACAGACAATTTCAATGGATTTGTTCCAGTCCTCAATTAGATTCATATTTCTGGATTCAGAAACGTAAGATAACTTATCCTGTACTCATCCTGTTGTGAAACTGTGATATCCAATCTAGGACAAATCTCATCAGTCTTCCTATTTCCCATCATTTTCACATAATGTTTTCAAAACCTAAGGCAGGAACAAAATGACATGGGAGAGAGTGTAGAGAAGCTCAATCTCTAGGAAATTTACAAAGCTGCTGCTGGTCGTTATCAGATGGCCTGGACATCCAGGTAGTCTGAGCATTTAGCACAGTAGGCAGATTACAGGAGTGGCCAATAAAGATATTTTTGATACACTGAGGGTTTAGGGGCTGTCACAGCTGCTCACAAAGTGGAGCAATGAGGTGTCTCATCGGTACATTAGGAGTTTATATTATGAGGCGCCAGTCCCTTGTTGGGTATCTGTTGACTTCAAACCCTTGGTGAAGTATACCTGCACTACAAACACACCACATACTTACTTCATGCTAGAGGAAAAAATATTAAACATAACTAGTTTAATTAGATTAGAGAACGAAAGCAGAGCAAGTGTTAGGGGGAAAAAGAAACAAATAGGAAGATACTTGAAGGCTTTGGGTTGAGTCTGTAGCATAGACCTTCTTGTCAGTAATGAATAACAAGTTTGGAATTGATGTATAAGGAGACACTGAAGGGAACAACAGAAAAAAAGCTGAGGAGGCTAAGGTAAATCACGTACCGATAAGTTTTGCATAAATGGGTACTCATGAAAATGAGTCTGAAAATGCTGCTCAGCATGAGGTACCAAAGGAAATATGGATTAAGTCATAAAACCATCTCAAAGACACAGAAACAGCCTCACTATCCCTGTTCTCATTGTTATAAGTCCTACAAGAACAATGTTTAGTCAATAATTTCAGAAGTTTATAGCACGAAAGCCAAGGGGAATCTCACAGCAAACCAACAGGCACAGACGAATTTTCCCTGTGATTTATGCCTCTATCTACCCAAATGAGTCTTCTGGGTAATGCTTACACACTTTTAAAATACATTTTTTTCAGCAAACCACACTAATTAGTGTGATATCATTCATACAATTGCCACATGTAAGGTGTGATCACAAGAAAAAAATTGGGGAAATAACTTTTTATTTTTAGAGACTTTTAACATTATATTGTTTAAAACTATTTCTTGATTAAAGAACAGCAGCCATCAACTGCATTTACAAATCAGAGAGAATTGTTTCCAGAAAAATACTTAATGTTGCAGCAAAATACTTCATCCTGCACATTAATGAAATAATTGGATATAGAACAATTAGTGTCTTTTTTCAAATAGAAGTGCTTTCTATATTTTTCCTTGCTTTTCACTAAGAACAGTTAGACTCATGTTATAATAAAACTAACAAACTAAGATTTTCTGACTGCATATTACCCCATCTAAATTACATTTATGATTGTGTAGTTATTAAATTTTAAGTTATTCAAGATATCTTTTTAAATTCCCTGATCACCAAGCAAATAACAGTTTTGAATTCTCCTAGTGCTATCTTATCTATCCTAGCAGCATCAAAACTATGCTCAATTTCTACAGATATTGGCTGTATTTTTTAAAGATTCTTCAGCTCAGCACCTTCAAATTATGTTTGACACTGCAATTGCAGAAGTTCAATGACTTGTGAGTGTAAATGGTGCCATTTAGTCAGGGAACGACTTAATTGTTTCTGAAAAAGACTGCAAGTTCAGCTTAGAAACTGTTCAACCAAAGTTTGTGTCTTTTGAATTTCAAAAGGCCAGATATGTAGCAGTTCTTTCTGTGAGCCTGCTTGTTAGCCTTCTGATCAGGGGAACTGGAAGTAAACAACCTAATTTTGTCCATCTTTTTCTTCTGTTGAAAAAACAAAATCGTTCATCTTAAAAAGGGAGAAAGTGTGCTGAACACTCAGAAGACACAATTTCACAAAGCATACAAGTTCCTTGTGAAGAATCATGTTACAGAAACCTTTTAGGCCACTGCCAGGAGTGCAAGATTTGTCCTGTCGGGAAGCTGTACCCACAACCTCTTCTCAAATCATGGGACCATGCAAACTGCAAAGGTAGGACACCCAGGCTTGAAGAACATTGTCCTAACTGTGTTTCTTTTCTCCCACGGCTATACAGCTAACTAATGCAGATCTGGGCATCTGAAAATTTCATTAGATGAATCCCTTTGTGTCCCAACAAGCCCATGGCAGAATTCCTCTCAAAGCTCATTTCTGAACCATGAGTTCCCTGTTTTTAAAGACAACAGGTTTGTAGACATGATCACCCCTTTCTTCAGCACTCTTTTTCTTCTTTTTTCTTCTTCTGAAAGGTCTATAACTTGAAGTGGCTTTCCCCTGTGCTCATACACTGGGGCTCACAATGCCGTACCAGTCTGCTCATCAGACAAAGGGAAAGAAATGGGATAAAGTTAAAGAAAGAAAATATTTCAAGATTAGCCCTCCCAGTGTAAATCAGCGTGTGGACCTTCACTAGGTCACATGAAAACCTCACGCTCACATTTAATTTGCCCATCCTGAAATATTTTTCCTCCTAATGCCAAATACCATAATGCTCTCTGTCAGTGATTTGAAATTATTGTATGAGCTACATATCGGGTACACTATTGTTAATGAAATGCACACAAGATGATGAACAACTTCCTTTTCCTGCTGGAGCCCAGCTGCAACCAGGCCCTGTATCCTTGATGCTGTAAATCAGGCCTTTGTACTCCGGGAGGATTCAATCAGCTGCAGGTGTGGGCCCACCATGGCCCGCCTGGGATTAGGTAGCAGTATTTGATATGAGATCCCAAACAGCACCAGCAATCTACGCACCACATGTGGCCAGTCTTTGGAGAAAGCAAAGGAAAAACGCTGATGAAATGTGGCACAGGACCATGGAATGCAATTTCAAACTTCCACATCTGCAGGAAAGAGAGAAAGTAAGTTCCTAATTTTACAATGATGATGTCATTGAGAATACATGATAGCGAAAATGATGTGCCAAGGCTTTCATAAATTTAACCACTTAGGATGCTGCTAACCGAGGGCTGAGATCTGTGCGTGATATTTGTTGTTATAAATGCATTAAAGTTCCGTGAAGCAACGCGCTGCCCTGCTGCTCTGTCCAAGGCTGCCTGCTGGCATGTCTGTGTTCGCGTGGCTGCGCAGGTCGCACATTGCCACGATGCTTGTACTCTCTGCAGATGCGAAACCAAACCTCTGCTGAAGCTTGTTCATTAAACATTATCACTAAAGAGAGGTGATTTGATCAACCTTATTCCAGCCTAAAAAGGTAAAGCACTTGCCTTCAAGGAGAAGCAACACAAACGGTTGTTCAGTTCACTCCCAGAGGTTAAAAGTTGCGAGGAGTTTATTTTTAACATATATCCTTGCTATCTGAGGGATAAAGAAATGTTAAAACAGGTCTGGTTTTGTTATTACTGTAAAGATAAAATATATTGAAAAGAGCATGTTCTTGATTCTTTTTCTTAAAAAAATCTGTTTTCCATTAGCTTATCTTGATAGCTGAAGTTAATCATTATTTTCAACCATATATGATTTAGATATTATGTCATTAATTCATGTACAATCCATCTGAATAATGATTGTGGTTTTCTGCTTTACAAATTCATCTACTTCACTGAGAAACCAAGAGAGTCAAATTCCATGCAACATCTGGTTTCCATTTTATGTAATTGCTATTTTCAGAGTTATAATCATGTGTTATTGTAAGGACCACAGTGTCAATCATGCTGCTAATGGGGAAAATTCAATGCCTAAATACCTGAGAGAACAAGAAGCTGACTTAAACAGGTGCATTTAGACACTTGGTTTTAAGTATAATTCTAGTCTACCAATTTAAATAAATCATTTTAAGAAGAAACTATATTCTTTCCATACCTTCTACTGAACCAAAATTTAATACAAGCTTTCTACACTGTGAGGCTGGTTTTCTCCCCATTTGTTCAAAAACAGTAGGATTTGATCCCATACAAGTTCCAGTACCATTAACCCAGTGGAACTCTAAATCCAATTTACTTAGCCAATGTCAGTACACAAAGTTAACCCCTTTTTGCAAATATGAGTGGAGAAAATATTAACTCCTTTTTAAGAATGTAAGGTACACATCTGCCTTACTTATCACATCCATAAAAAGGTGCAGAAAATAGACATAGGAAAAACATGAGAATCCATGTTTTCAGGTAAACTACTGTACTAAAATGCAGTGTAAATATATTCTTATAAATTTAATTTAGTTTAATGTAGAGTCTATGTATAAGTAGAGTAAAAAGTATTTGTCAGCATTCAGAGCAGTTATAGCTGAAAGTACAGATCATGACAATAAGATCATGATCAATCTTTCTTGTATTTACTAATTCTTTTTAAAAATTTTGTTTGTACAAGTTTTCAGGTATAGCTGACCAATATACATTTTTTATAATATGCATAATGTTTTATTATGGATGATAATGCATATATAGAAAGCATATATTTACATGTGCAGTAATTTTATATATTTTAGGGGCAAGACAGTATACTTTTAACAATTGGGGGTGTATGCAAAAACACATTAATTTTTATTTCAGTACTCATTGTATCAAGCAGCAGATGCTCACTCACCAGTTACCTTTGGGTAACAGCACTCAGTAAATACGTAAACTATTGTTAATCTCTGCTTTTGAAAACAAGATAGGGAGAACAGTGATGAGTCTTGCAATTCCAGCAGCAAAGTACTTCTGTGAAAATTGCCCTTAGCAGAAGGTTTTTTGTTTTTTTTTTTTTTGGTAGAAAAGGAAGTTGTTCCCCTTGGTTTTGGTGAATATAGTTTTGAAAACACATTGATTCAAACCAATTAGATGGGACAAAAAAAACCCAGCCTGCACCGCCTGCAGGATGATGGCTCATAGGGAAAAGCCTTGAGACATTTACACATGTGTACACTCTTACCACTATTACCATCTGAATACACTCATATTTCATCCCACGTCTCATCCTCGGAGCCTTCAGGTACACGCTGGTGTAAGTACAGGACAGGAATGGGTAGCATTTAAGAGAATTAAGACTGGGAATGACTTTCCAGACCTAGCCCTGAAAGCTAATCTTCACTAGCTCCTCTGGTGAACATTTGAAGCTGAAGCAAGCTGCCAAGTTGGAAGCTGTGCCTGTTATTGCCATGAGAGCCACAGCGGGCACACCCCGGCTCTGCTTCCCCAGGGCTGCAGCGTTAAATCCTCTGCAGCCTCATCCACACAAGTAGTTTTGCATGTATGCACAACTTCAGCTCTGCAGGGTGTGGTCGGATCCTTTTCCAGCTTGGATAAGTGCCTTTGTGCACTGTGAGGGAAGAGCTGCATTTACCCATCTGGTCATTTTATGGCTGCATTGATTGACCCAAAGTAAATTTCTGCATTTGCTGGTATGCACAGATCAGCCAGGCACAATTACAAAAGATTCCTGAGCTGATTAGAAAAGATAAACAAGACTGTGACACTTGTGAAACCTTGAGCTGCTGTGTCATATGAATTGCAGGCAGCAGCCCACTCCTAATAAGAACATGAAAATAAAGGCAATTTATATTCTCACTTTCCCCAGGAAACAACGACTGAGGTGAAAGTTCATCAGTACTGTTTGCAGAGAATGCAAAAACATGAAAAGAGGCGCACTGAATTTGTCCAGAACATGGTGGAGCCCAAGGCAACATATTCTTGGGTATTTTTATATCTGAGTTAATAAAGTTATATGGCAATTTTTTGTTTGCAGTTGTACAAGCAAAACACACTCGGGGAGTGGTGGGTGCCTAGTCAGCGCTGGGGAACCTCACAGTTTTTATAAGGGCTCCCTCAAGTGAGGAGTTGTGTTTGTTTCTGTTTTTCTTTTTTTTTAGATTTTTTTTTCAGCTCAGGAATAAGTGCAAACCTTACTTTTCTCTTTTTAAAAAAGGATGTAGCAAGCCTGAAGAAACTCCTGAAAACTTCAAAGCTAACACTCCTGATGACAGAAGGTAAATCAAAAGACCTCCATCCAGATTTATGATTTTTTTAAATCTTATGATTTTGAGAGGATGCAGTTCATGATTTGTAATGCACAAGGTCAGCAGAAATGCAGACATACTCTGCATTGCAAGTCTCCATTAAAGCACAAGACACATACTACAGCAGAGGTAGCTCCTTACTTCTTAGTGTTGATAGCAAAATTCCAGTGTCTAATTTTACAGCTATTGTTGCATGACTAACTGTAATGCTGAATTTGTGGGTATAAGTCTTGGTGTATCACATTATTAGTTCTGTTAATAACTGTGTTTGCAAAACGTAAAATAAGTAAATAAATAGCATTCTTCTCATATGCAAAGAAATATGCTTATTTTTCTCCTTCATAAGGATTATATTCCTCAGTTAAAGCAGTAAACAAGGGTAGTTATCTGTTCTTCCTGAATTTACTTACCGTTATGCAAATCAGCTTTACATTGCCAAGTCTGAAATTTCACCAACATGAATCTTGTCATCATTTATTTAAATAGACGGAACAACAAACCATAACCAAAGAAATCTTCACATCCAAATATAGCAGAGAAAAATTGCTGTACAATTCATGACAGTGAAGCAGAATACAAATTTAACATTTTTCATCTCAGACATGGAGGTATGGAGAAGTTGAATTAATTATAATTTTCACGGAACTTCAAATAAATAGTTGACCCAACAAAAATAATTTTGTTAACATCTTCTAGAAGTAAAAATTGTTGCAAGACACATGACATAAATTATTCCTATGGAATTATTTTTACTACATTAGAGTAAACTAAAAGTTGTAAAATAAGCAATAAGATAATTTCTCATCCATGTGTCCTGGCTTTGGCTGGGTCAGAGTTCGCTTTCTTCATAGTAGCTAGTGAGAGGCTGTGTTTTAAATTTGTGCTGAGAAGAAGGCTGATAACGTACTGATGTTGTTACCAGGACGGTCAAGGACTTGTTAGCATCTCTGCTGTGTCTGTGTCTGCAGTTGCAGGAGAAGCTGTGAGGGAGCACAGCCCCAATTGCTGGCTTAGGATTCAACTTTAGGTTGAGGATTGAGATCCAAATTGGCCAATGGTCTATTCCATATCATGCACGTCATGCCCAGTATAGAGATGAGGATCTGTCTGGAAGTTGTCTCTCTGTGGGTCATCTCCCTCTCTCTCAGGGTCGTCTCTCGCTCTCTCAGTCAGCTCTCATTCTCTCAGTTGCTCAGGCTCTCATCCCTTTTCCAGGGACTCTCCCAGCTCAGGGATCATTAGCTGGGAACAGGCTCAGCCTTGGTCATCGGGTGGTGAGCAAGTATCACTGTGTATCACTCATTAGATTTTTATATATTACTATTATCATAATTATTGTTTTCAGTTTTAATTTAGTTATTAAATTGTTCTTATCTCACCCACAAGTCTCTTTTCCCTTTACCCCTTTAGCTCTCGCTGCCATCCCTGGGAGGGGGGAGGGTGAGTGAGCAATGGTTGTGGTGTTTTACTGCTATCCAGGGCCAAACCACAACACCATGCAAATATCTTACTTTGTGTTTTGCGTATGCAATTGTGTTGCTTCTCAGTTATTGACAATTAAGAACCTGCCTCAGTCCATTTGTTGGGACTTTCCAATTGTATTGCACAAAGACCGCAGCAGAAGTTTAATTTTCATAAATAAATTCAAACAACAGATTTCCAGAAGAGCATTTTGCAAATGCTTTCAGCAGGTGATAGTCCGACACTCTGTTCATTTTAGGTTTTCAGGTCAGGTGATATTCAGAGCACCCGTACTTTGTGTTTGCTTCATTGTACTGTCAGGAGGAGAGGAAGCCACTTCTAATCAGGACACTCAAGCTTGATGCCAAACCAGATGACAATGTGAATATCCCAGGTGTCCATGAGCTGTCATAATCCTGTACTTAATAGCTCCCTGCTTTGGCCATCATTTCTAAGCATTTTTGGATCAGGTATCAGTGAAGTAACAATTATTTTCTTTTTTAGCCTCTACCTCCTACTATAAACTAGGCGCACTACATGAACCACTATTGAAAGGCACTAAAACGCAACAACAAACATAAGATTTCATGTAGTTAAATTAGCTGAATAAATACAAATCTCAAGTTTTGAGAGACATCTCGATATTAATCTTTCAGAAATTCAGGGTGAGATTCAGTTTTCTAAACCAAAGTAAAATATAGGTACTTAACACTGGTTTAGGTGATCTAATGTGTTCCACCACCTCCATAAGCCTCTCCAGATATGTGTGGGTCCATTGCACATCCTATGTTATAGGCAAAACAACTTGTGTGGATAGTTTGGATATATCCAAACATTTCAGATTACAACAGCCATGTGTTTAAGCAGCTGAATTTTGTCCATGACATTCTGCTCTCACAGCAAAGGATATTATGAGGGCTACTAAAACCCACTCTGAGTGGTAGCCAATACAGTCAGAGACGTCCAGGCCCAGGTGACTGTAGTGCTCATTCAGGTATCTTGGTCTAACAGCTGAATCCCATCTCTAATATCTGTTCCATTCGGTAGAAATTAGGTGATTATAGCCACAGATTATTCCTAGCCAGAAAAAAAGGCAGAACCCAATGCCCAGTTTTAGCATGAAATCCTCATTGAAGAAGACTTTTCATAAGACTTCACATAAGTCTTACCATACTTGCCTTACTTTGAAGACTCACGTTCTTAAAATGACTCACGTTATACAACTCAGCTGCCTTAACACAAGTACTGAATGCCATCAGAGACACCCTCTAACACATCCAAGTAAGACTGGCAAGGTCTGACACAGGACTTTCTGGGTCAGCAGTAGGAGGCCAGGCAGGATCCCTTACTAAGCTTGAAAGGAGACAAGGTTCCTGCTGAGGGACAACAAAATCAAGCCATCTATGACCAAACCCCAGCTATAAAGGCTCGCAGCATGATTTCTAACCCTTCTCAACTCTCTGATGATGCCTTAGAAGGACTTTTTTTTTCATTTGCATGGAGAAAGAGACAACATGGTAAATAAAATAATAAATTATAATGGACAAAATTATCCAAGAAAAAAATAGCTTAGATACCAGAGTCATGTTCCTAATCGTGAGGTCTACCAGCCAGTCGAACATTTTCCCAAGAGACCTCATGGTAGAACTGTTGATTAGCTACTTAAAACAAGGCAGAACAGTACTCTTAAGAATTAATATTTCTACAGGGAAAGATTCTGTATGTGCAGGGAAATCAGCATGATGACCTTTTAGCTCTAGTCCATAGACATTTTCTTTAAATGTGTGATACCAGGTAATGAACGTACAGACTCAGTGTAAACATTAGCTGGCTTAGGAGGATTTACAAAGTAAACATATGGAACACAGTTTGAAATATTCTTGTTTTCCTCTCATAGTAGGCCAATGTAAATATTATTCCACATGTTATCAAGTAATTCCAAAGCTAAACGTGCTCACCCCAAGAATGGTCATGATCAAAACCTAACAAAGTCCTTTTGAAAGGGCTTAGTGTATATAAATTAAAGGTAGCCCAAAGACATTATTTCATTCCAGCTCCTGGGGAAAGGACTGAGGACCACTTGCTGTTGCTAGTTCAGTAAACCAGGTCCACTGCTAGCCCCATCAGATCTCCAAGCAACACATATGCAAGGCAAGGAATAACCTGTCTACGCTTTTGTGCCTCTGGAAGGCCTGATTCATGAGGCTCAAGCAGAACTTGGTTCACGAGCATGGCCACTTCTATGCAGAGCACAGCAATCATGGTTTCTCATCCAGACTGAAGGAGGCAATCATTTACAAAATGAGGAATGGCAGGATTGTGTACTGAGCAGGTAGAAAATTAGAGCTTGGTATAATTTTCCTCCCACACCGAGCACAAGTCTTCACTTCTGAGCAATTATTTAAATTCAGACAATAAAGTTCCTCAGTGGTGTTCTCTCAGCTCCATATGGAACAAAGTGAAGATGCTTAACCATTATCCAGGATTTAGGAGCTGCAGTTTGAAAGAAAATGCTAACTCCAGGTCCCTGTACTTGGTCTATCCTATTGGCTGGTTTTAGACAGCTCCTACTTAACTTTCAGGAGTAAGGAATGACTCATTGGAGGTCATCGCATCCCTACAGGGCCTGTGCAAGAAAACTATGTATCTGGATTCCCTGCCTGTGTCCAGATAGACATTTATAGACATTACACTGCCAGAAACAGATGCTGAGAGAAGGAATTCTGAACCTGACCCAATGGGAAATAATAATGATATGCCTGTCACAAACTAATCATAACATCACAAATGGGGCAAAAAAACTTTTATTGACCTGATTTATTTTTGGCTGTATCTACAGTTTTGGTTTTCAGTGAATTAATGTTCTCTTTAGATAACATAATTAGAAAATATTCCCAAGAGAGACAAAACCAAAGAGTTTTTATTGTTCCTATCTGCACCCTATTTATGGGTGCTACTTCTCTTTAGTCAGCAGTTACATTCCCTTATCCCATTGATGAATTTCTTCCAAATCCTTAAATGTAAGTATTTACCTACTCCCAGGCAGATCCCATCTTGTAGACAGTGAAGCTTCTTTAATCAGTACATTCTTAAAAATATTTTCTCAGGTTTCCTTTGCAATCTATTTCTGGAGTAACATTATTGGTAGTGAAAAAACTTTGCTACCAGTTACAATACTTTCATCAGTCCCATAAAGGAAGAGAAGCTGCTTCAGCAGGAATCATTTATGGATTAAACTCCTGGATATGGCACAGCTTCTGCAGGATGCTGAAAGCCCATCTCTTTTAGTCAATCCAAGATTCAGAAGTAGAGGAGTATGTGACTTCAGCATTGCCAACACTCGTAATTTGCATCCTGAGTCTTATGACAGTTTGCTGTTTCTTTTCCATTAAGCTTCAGCTCCTGGGGTCATATGATTAAGCAAGAATCTCAGCTTTCCTCCTATAAAATAAATAGATTCCACTTTCTAGACCAGAACTGCAAACTAGAAAGAATGAACAAAAAGCAGAATTTCCCAGTTTTATTCAATCATGTGATTTTTGCGTCATTTTTTACACCGTTTGATGACCACTACTATTTCTGAATTGGCTGGCAGTCTTGAGGGTCTCTCATCTCACTACAAATGGATGATGAAGGTGCTTACTCAGAGGGTTGATTTACAGCATGACAAAACCCATGGAGGATAATTGAAATGCTGGACCAGTTGTTAAGTGTATATTATCTAAAGGCCACCTGCCTGGCAGATCAAGGCAACAAGTCCCTACAGAACTATTGAGGGTGCTGATTTTTCCACTTCCTTGACTTCAGTATGGTTTTACTTAACACATACACCTGCATAATTGAAATCAATCCAACCATAAGCGATACTCATGAACAAAAAAAATACACAAAACAAAACAGAAAAAATGAGTTAACAGGACCAGCACTAGACCAGTAAAAATAGCTGATGAACCTTGCCAGCTGTTGAAAAACTGTCTGTGGGATCGGTTCCTTTGTTCTTCTCTAATAATAGTTTTGGTTTATGTTTCTTTTTTTTTCCCTTCTTTTCTTTTACTTTTACTGTTTTCATTTTGCTTTGATGTTGAAAACAGCCACAGCTGCAATACAAAAATTATTGGTCCTACTTTCATACACAAGTTCATGCACTCTAAGACAACTTTCTTTATGCATACACATTACATGTGCAAATGCATACTCACACGTGTAAATATATACGTGCAACAACACATGCAAACTATACATTGTTTGTGAATGTATCCTGATGTCAAGTAACTACAAAGAAAGGGAATTTAATTTTGTTTAACAAAAAGGAAAAATTATAAACTTGAAAATCCTTTTAATTACAAACTTCTAATAACACACAAGAACTTCTTCAACTCTGTAAAACTCTGCAAGTCCCCTCCAAATGTTTCATATCCCTATACAGATATTACTCTTTTTAAAAAAATTATTTAAATTTTATATTTGCTGCAGATACCCTGATCATCCTCGACAACATTTTAGCTTAAAAAGTCACAAGTATGACACCAGCCCAGATCAGCAGCAATGTAAAGATAACAGAAATTAACCTTTCCAGATGCACAGTACCAAGTAACAGAACCCGTTCCATCCAGCTCAGTCTAAAATAGTTCCTCATACGCAGAGGAGATAAGATGGGTGCTCTGAAGTCTAACGCTCTGAGCATATTGCGAACATGAGATTGTAGAGTAATTTCCAGGAGCCAGAAATCTCCTAGAAGTTGTTTAATTTCTTAAGTTAGTCTCACAAACCTCCCGTGATGTTAGTAGATATAATTATTCCCTTTTTGATGGGAGGAAAGAGAAGAACTGGGAAATGTAAATGGCTTATTCAAGGTGACACAGGAAGTCTGTGAAGAGCTGCAAATTGAACCCAGGTCTTCCAACTCCCAGTTCAGCCTTTATATCAATCACAAAAACTTCCTTCCTCTTCTGGATATTTAAAAACAAAAACATTTATAACTTGACAAACAGTTTCGTTCTTCATGCATCAAACTGAATGCTTGAATTGAATTTATTCTTCTTGAATTTAACTCCATTTACTACATAGTCCCAATTATCACAATATTTCTTAAATTACTACAATGATAACAGATCCTAACTTCTGGAATACAACTTAGGAAAAGTAGCAGAAAAATATATCGCACCAGCTCAGGTCATAGAATCACTTTCTCAGATGGGTCAGGCACTAATCCAAGCAAATAAACTTAAGATAGTTGATGCAGCTCCTTGGACAACATTGTAATATAACTACACAAGACAGTGGGAGCAAGGGTCAAGATTTTTTAGTTCTGTTTCTAATTATCATTATTATTGTGATTATACACCATTAAAATTCTAGTTCAGGATCTCATGGCATTTTTTATTTCCCAACTAATATTAAAAAAATACAGCTCCTACTTTCCATAGTTTACATTGAAGAGATGAGATTATAACCTACCACAGACAGGTTGAGTATTCTTTGGTAAATCACATCTATTTTCTAACTAATTTTTTCTTCATTGTAAATGGATTATAACAACTACTACTTCCCTAGCAGCTCAGTTGCAAGGTATAAATAATAGGGTGGAGAGGTGATTGTAATTCTTTGTAATTTATGATGGAGTCACAGGGGCCATTTGCAAGCAGAGACACCACAGGACTGAACTCCAAAGCTAGAGCTGAATCTCTAACTAAATATTGCCCTTCACAAAATGTAACCGTCTCTGAAATAGACATATCTGTGCATGTATTGAAGTTTATGTGTATAAATATACAGATAAAAATTCAGAAGGAAGATTAGCAGCTGTGTCGAAACGCATACACACATGCACATACGTATGTGTTGAAAGTACTGCTGCCTCTTGGAATTGTCCCAAGAACAGCTTCAACTGCTAGAAATTGTTACCATTAGTTCACCTTACCGGGAAGATAAAAATAAATTGTTCCAACTATCTGAATAAAGAAATATAGTTTATGGAGGTGACAGGAACACAGCTAGCAGCAGCAACATCGTATTTGAAGTTTTTAACTATTTCGGTATTTCTCTTATAAATTACTGCCAGTTCTTTTTATCGTGCCAGCAGCCAGAGTGAACTCTCCTTACTTTCATCCTGTCTTCTTCCTTTGGACACTTCCCATCCCTGCTAAAAGCATTTCATAACATTCAGTGGTGTGGTAGATCTACAACAGGAAACAGCTGGTATCGGCAGCTGGCAGGCAAAGGGCAGCAGGCAACATGGGGCTTGCGTCCCAGTGCTGAAGCTCCCCTGACCCAGCGTGTTCTGTGGCTTCAGGTTATTACGTGGTGAACTCTACCTAAAAACAGTAGCATGGCCATGAGGGGAGGCAGAGCTCTGCTGTGAAACAGTGCTAACCTCTGACAGGTGGTATGGACCATATGAAAAAAGGAAAAAATAGGATCTAATTTCTAGACACAGCTTCATGTCACAACTGTAGATGGTTGGTGATGAGGGTTGTCAGTGCACCCTGCAGACACCGTGTTCGTAATTTGTTATACAGCATGAAGTGATCGTTATGGTTTGGAGGGGGGATAGGAAGACTATTTAATTTCTAGCTGGAGCTGTTCTTGTTGAGCTGGCAAGGGCTCCAGCTTCCTCTCAAATTTTAGTTTTCTTGGGAAAAAAAAATCATATTGTCTGCCACTCTTCCTGCCGCAGAGAAGAGGACCTAATGCAGGAAAGTCAGCCACTCTCCCTCTCCACTGAGGACTGAATGCCGTTCTTACAGTAGGGAGGAGGAGATAGGAAAAGCTCAACTTTTCAGGGAGAAAATTCTTCTTCCCTAGAATTCTGGCTCTTGAGTGTCCCTCCACCAGCCCTCCTCCTGCTAAACAGGAGAAATAATGGAGGAATCCTAAGATAGACATCCTCATTTTGAATGGAGAGATGGGTGCAGCAGGAGAAGATGTTTATTTTCAGGATCTCCAAGATGGTATTGGGAAAAATAGGGAAAAGCTAAGGATACATGTCTTTGGAGAAGAAAAAGGGCTGTGTGGAATGAAGACATAAATGGGTGGTGACAGAACTGATAAGAGCAGAAATGATAAGAGAGCTCTAGGAACAGGGAATCATCTTATCCTATGTATCTTTGGAAGCTGGGACTCTAGAGTGACCCTCTAGGGGACAAGATGCTCTGGGGCTGAAAAAGGATGGAAGAATTTCAAAGCTTAAAGACAGACCAAACAATTCAGTGTAGTAATTTTTAAATAATTCAGTTGAAATATACTCATACTTTGGGAATTAATGCCACAGTTTTGCAAATCAGTCTTGTGATTTTTGATACTCTGGAATTGTCAGCACTGTATGCAGTGCATAACCACAAATATGATACAGATTTTTGTACAGGTGCAAGGAAGAGCAACAAAGTGTCTCCAGAAGCATTTACAACACTTATAAAATTACTTAATTTTCCTCTCCCAGAAACAAGGTTCATGAAGAGGGATGGTCCATCGACAATCATTTGCACAAAAAGCCCACCAGAAGATTAAGAAGTAAGGGGTTTTCTGTTCTTGCCAATCAAATAAAAATTACTTGTCTCGTGTTTTGCTTCTCCTGTTTTCTTTTCTCTTTAGGCTGGGGTATGTAGTTCCACTGCTCAGGTCTAAGATGAAGGCATACTCACAGGGCTTTTCTGTGCTACCTGAGATCATTTGCCGATGTCCTCCCACACTGCTTGGTTCTTCTACATATTGATTGACCATTCTGCTGTCTACACTGTGCACAGGGAAATTCTTGAAGGGGCCTTTGTAGAAATACAAAAAAGTATCTTCATTTTTGTTCTGTTCCTCATGCTGTCAATTTTGTTGTGACTGCTGCAGTCTATTCAATTAGAAAATTCTGTTGCTTTTGCTGGAGTAGAATTAAGAAAATTATTTGATAGCATTGTAATTAAAGGCACATTATTCTTCTATTTCAAACTCTGCCTAAGTACTAAAGTTTGTAGTATTGCTTTTATTTTATCTTGCTCCTTTCTAGTCCTGACCCTTTTACCTTTGGTCCTGCTGTCTGTCACTCTGCGATCCTAGTAAGTCAGTCAAGCTACAGGCACTATTGTAGGGAAGACTTTTTGCTTTATTTCAGAATGGGTGAAGTAAGGGGCAGTGATTGAACAAACATGACCTAACAGATTCCCATGAGAATCAAGATTTAATAATTTCAGTTGAAGCAGGTTGTATGAAGGTCTTATCATTGTAACCAGGGTGGATCCCAAATCCATGGTCACTGTGTGGCAAGTGTGCCAACTCTATGGTAGAATGGTTTAGAATGGTTTGTGCCTCAATGCCTTGTTTCCACTGTTTTCCATTTGATAGTGCCCTCTGTGAGTGGAAGGAAAACGAGTGAGATCTGTGAGGTCACTAGTTCTGGACAACCAGGGCACCATGACAGTGGAGTATAAACCAGTGCATACCCTCATCTGGTATGCAATCCACATCTATAAAATTATCTTGTTGATCTCAATCGTCTGAGTTTTTCCACAAATACGGTCATGAAGTACTCTGTGAAGCAATGTGTGGGGCTTTTGCACTACAGGTACCATCAAAAAGCAGTTTAAACAGGTGAGAAGAGTAGCACAGTAAAAAAATTTAAAAAAAAATCCTAAAAGATTTGTCAGCTAGCCAGAAGGCACTGAGTGGCAATTTGGTCTGAACCATTGGCTAATATCACCAGGTGACCTTTCACTAGTTGTTTGACCTCTTTGTGCCTTGGCAAGTTCAGCTGGAAATAAAAGCACAGCTTCACTGGAAACCAGATATTGAGTGTAAACTGTGGTTTCCTAGATAAATAAATTACAAAAGAAAGTTTTATAGGAGTCACACGGCCAGTGTCTAGCACTTTGAACAGACAATGGGTAACAAAAACCGTATGTGGGAATGCTGTGTGGCAACACTGCTGTACTACAGATTCCCCATCCAAATTTGCAAATGATCTAAACAGTTCTTATTTCTGAGCCTTTGAAATGACAGTGAGCCAAGATAGGATCCCCTTGGGACAGTACCCTATCACAGCAGCATTACTACCAGTTGCACTAAGATATTTCACAGAGTTGAGTAAAACTTGATGGCAGAAATGGGGAAAATATATCTCTTCATACCACAGACAAGTATGAATCTAATCAGCTTTACTTTTTTCCTATAGCACAGATAAACATTTACTCGAATTATCCTATTGAGCCCAATGAGATTTTCCTTAGTAGTGTGGGATACGCCAAATTGAAGGATGGCTCTTCATTGGCCAGTGACTAAGATTTTGAACATTTTCTTCCAAATTTGGTCATGTAAGTAATTATTTAAGTTTGGGTGAATGTAAAGCGTTGCCCAAGTAGTTGGGGAAAGCATATCAGGAAGGCTGACTCCTCAGGGTCCCAGATGAGTAACTTATCATCTCCCAGATCTGAACTACTGCCAGTTCTTTTTAACTTTTATATCAACAGACTTTCTAGAAGCCTACCATCTCTGAACAGATCTGCTTTAGCACTCATTCTCAGATCACTTGCTGCCATAAGGGCATTCCCAATTTTGACACGGTTAGTCATGTTTTATTACTGACCAAAAACTGATATTCGAAGCTGGATACTTCAAAATAGTTTGTGTGCATTTTTTCAAACTCAAAATGCTTGTGGAACTCAGGAGATGAATGTTGCAGTGGATGAAACATGCTGCACTCAGGCTATCTCAACTTCTTTCCTAGTAGGAGTGAGGTCTCATAAAACTGGCTGCCAGAATTGAGATCTATAGCAATCTAGTGGTATTTTTAACAGCTAAGTATTCTGGATCAACCTGGGAATTTTGCAAATTTTGCACTGTTTCACTTCAGGACTCTACCCTCGACCTCTACTAAAAATTACCAACATAGTGGACTCCACTCTGAGCCCAGTTGTTTCACTTTTGATTGATTGATTGATATGAAACACCAAGAGAAGACCATGCATCACATCAGGGAGCCTACAACCCGTATGTTTGTCTGGTCAAGTGCTGCGTTACAGTGACCATGAGACACTTCAGTCAGAATGGTGGCCAAGCTGATAGCTCATCTGACCTATCACCGTACCACGGTCCCTTTCACTTCCCTGTAATTCATGTCAAATCCTGCCAACCTTTTGTTTAATCTTTTCACACCAGAAATTTTCAGTGGGATCTCCCTGGCAGAAAGAATGTGACTGTCAGCTGCGGTGAGCCACTCTCTCACTGGGAATCTTATTGTTTGGCGACCGGCATTTAATTGCTTCAGAATCATACTGAATTGTTTCCACTCTGGTCAAAGCTAGAGAGCGTTGCCAGCAGACACAGATGGGGTTGTCAAGAAAATGTGAAGTGCTGATATGGCCACGTGCAGACTATGACTCACAATAGAGGACTATCCTCTGTAGATCAGCTGAGTCTAGGCTGACAGTTCTGCCACCAAGAACGCTGTGACTTGGCTTGTACAAGCACCAGTAATATTTATGTGACCTACATGATTAAGAATCACACAAAAGACCTCTAGACCATTATTCTTAGAGTGCAGTCTACATGTCACCAGTTCAAAGGGCTTTTAACTGTTGAATCAGCTAGTATGAGGGCAATGCAAAACAAATCTCATTCTTACTTCCAAATTAAAGCACATTTTTATGTTTTACACCCAATATGAAGGACTTTTAAGGAAGACCTTGTTAGTGACTTGCATAGGCAGAGCTCCACAAGATACTGGAATAACACCCAAAAAACTGTGCTCAAGTTTGTCAGGAGCTTGTCAGAAGCAGATATTGCAGTATCGGTAGCACCCGCTGTGGTCTGTTGCTATAATCCCACCTTGCCTTCTTCCATTTTATGCTCACCTCAATTCATTTGCTGTCTAGAGAGCAGATAGCACAGGCAGTTCTTGGCCTAAGTGGCCCCGGCCTGGCTGCACATGTGACTGAGGAAAAATTGGTTTCTTAATATACACACAGTTCTTGCCCTATTTGCTTTCAAAAGAGATGATCGCAATGTAGCTCTCAGAAACTGTGTGAGTGAGTCACATTCCAGATTGCTGGCTATCTATTGTTTTCCTACTTGCTGTGTGAAAAGAGCAATTCTGTATATAAAAAGCCTGTTGGGAGAAACGTGTTTTTTTTTCCCAGCAGTGACAGATGGCCCACAGATTTTGTGCATCATTTGTAAATTATTTCAAAGTCTATTTATCTATTCCAAAGAGATTACTGGAATCTCCATCTGCATTTTCGTGTAATTGTTTCCATGTCACATGAATGAGGCATAAGAGGGTTACAAAGGAAAGATGATCACCTATAACAGAGCTGGCTGACATCTGCAAGAATTTGGGCAACATATCTACTAAACTTCCTTACTATACCTCTTTCCTTAGTCCCTACTACTTTCTAACTTTTTTTTTTAGGGGAGAGCTAGAAGTCAGTGTTACTGAAAAAATCTTCATGATAAATCACTAACTCACAGAAATTAGGACTGCAGGGATCTCAAAAGATCATCTATTCCAGTCCCTGAAGGTAAAGCAAGATCAACCCTTCCCAAAACAGCCCTGATAGATGTTTACCTTGTTCCAGAAAACCTCAAAAGAAAATGTGAAAATTTTACCACTTATCAAAAGAAAAAAAAAGAAGGAAGAACTGTGAAATATTATGAACTCCAAGAGATTTAATCAATCAGATGCAAATCAAGACTTTTCTAGGATGTAAAAGAACAGGAAACTTCTGTTTTATCACAACCATAATAATTGTAATGACCATGAAAATCTGGCTCTTTCTTCAGTGCAGATTAAGCTACTTGTCAGTGTGTGGAGACAAAAAGGTTTTTAAGCATTTTTCAGCTCTTGAGATGAGGGAGTGACGGAGAGGAATTTTTCAGAGGTGACTTCAGAGATAGGCCAGAGGCAGCTGAATATGTGGACACAGAACTATTATGGACATCCACACAGTATCAGACAGATTCTGGGGTGACCTTGAATAAGCCAATGCCACAAGGCTGCTTTGAAGAAAGTGTAAGGACCAGGCTCCAGTTCTGCGGTAGTAAAATAAATACATATGGGGCTAAGTTCAACAGAACTTCTAAGGAAATACTTGGATGAAGAGAGGATGGAGACCTGCTGGGTAGACCAGGTCAAGAGAGGTCTTTCAGGAAGTTGTTTAACTGAAATGAATTTTTCAGCCATACTAAAATGCAAACCATAAAGATCTCAGCTCAATCAGTTTGTTAAAGATTGCAAGGTAACTGGATAATTCAGCACAGGAGCTCACAAATGGAAAAGATACGTTGTGAGGGAGGCAGAAAGGAGGTACTCTCTATCTTATTGATGAAGTCATGATGCAATTTGGCATGAGGAAGATGAAGTCAGATTTGTGCAAGAAAAACAATTAAACATCAAACAACACCACTTAATCATACATCTTAAAGGATGTACTAATCAAAGTGGTTGTATAGTTACACCGTAATACTCGAGGGAAACCATCTGACCAGTTTTGGAAAAGCACTGAGATCTTCAATAATACTTGATAATTCTACCTAGTGATTTACTTCTAAACATTAGTTTTGTATCAGTTTGTAGAGCAAAGATTTGAGAGAAGCTTTCTGAAGGGCAAGAAGAGGCAAGGAGTTTACATCAAGACTAGTTATTATGAACGGGTATATGCATCTAGTTATCTTTGGTCACACCCTTCCAAAATTATGTTTATTAAATCCATACCTTAGATAATATTTATAGTAGTTCTATTATTCCATTATTACCCAAAATTTGCTGTCATCTATTATGCACTGGAATTCCTCTCTTGAGAGCACAGCCATAGTTAAGAATAGATATCATAGCCTGCTTATGAAGGGATAAATAAGGTCATCAGGAGTTCTGTTGAGGATTTCACTTGAATGACAGGAAGGATACTGTGATCTCAATATAATCCAAGACTGTGGAAAGACAGAGTCCTGAAAAGCTAACACAGGATACAAAGGGCTCCTCATTATTGAGAAATCAGAAAGGCAGTGCAGTAAACCTACATCAACAAATTTTGATGTTTTCTTGGGTTTTCCTGGGCTCCGAGTGTTAGAAGTGTGAACGGCAAAGGAGCAGAGAACAGCAGAGAGATTAAGGGGATGCTCTTTCTATCCTCCTAGTAGAAAAGTAGAGACAGTAAGTTACACAGGCTGAGACCTGTGTCTTTCAGTCCTCTGTAAAGTTCAAGGAACTATAAAAAGAATTGCTAAGATATTCAGAGGTTTCCCTATCTCCTTCTGTAGGGGGGGTGCAACTTCACTGGATCTACACATGAACAGGTAAAGCATCTTTACCTCTCAGTGCTCTTAATTCTCATGTTACCCCTCTTGAGGGATGAAATACTTAGACTAAACTAACTCTCTGAACTCAATATATGACTATCAGAGAGCAAGGCAATGAATCTTGGAATACACCAACTTAGAACATCCAATGTTCTTCTCTGTACCTAAAGCCCTTTTCAGTCTCTCTGAAATTGCACTGTGCAAAGTAAAATAGGTAAAGTTTATTTCAAATTCAGTTTGGACATTCACTTTTAACTTGAGTATTTTTTCTGGTGTTTAAGTGTGTTCTTGAGACTAGATTTCTGTGCGTATTAAATTTCCTTGTTCTGCGTTTATGCAAACAAAGACCGCGGGTCAGGGTTAAGATGAAAAAAGAGAAAATAAAAGCTTATCTTGCAGAGAGAAAAATGTATTATTTATAGATTTATTTATCCATCTTTAGATCTGTGTGTGTCTTTATTATTACAAGAATCGCACAGTAATCAGACACATTTGTAGTGATGTATTTTTAGCAGGTAGTTTGCAAACACTGCATCTTTCCCTCTTGAGCATCTATTCTCCTTTGCACAGAGAGGCCCAGATCCCTGACCAAGGCCATTGCTCTCTGCTGTCATGCAGACGAATCACTCTGGTCTGTCACCAACTCAGAGGCCATAAGAAGTTCTGGAATGTCCTGAAATTGTCCAAATGGAATTTGTTTAGGCTGTTTTAGTTGTAGAAATGTTTATGAATGTTAAGCATTCAGACCTCTAAAGCTACTGAACCAATCTATTTAAAACTTGGCTTGAACTTGAACGCCCAATGGGACATACATAAGTCAGGCTTTAAGTACAAATTTTATTGTTGTAGCAGCTGTGAAGAGCATATTGTTTCATACTTATAACTAAAGAAAAGTGGTTTTGACCAAAGATCCCCAAAACATTTGCTTGTGGTTTTAGGCCAAAGATGAAGATGTAATTTTAGTAAGAATTAATTTATTAGAAATAACAAGGAAGATGGACTCTGTACCTGAACTAGAACAGTCGAGAAAGTAAGACTGGACAACATATACAGAAAAAAACTTAGACCATAAATTTAACATTGACATAGACATTGTAAAGTACTACAAGAAACTCTTGCACTTTCTGGACATTCTACTGGATGGTCTGTTATGGTCTGGTGTTTTGGTTTTTTCTTTCCAGCTTCAGTGGTCTTTTCTTACAGATGTGTTTTAAGAGCAAGTGCTTCTGCAGAAAGTCCTTAGGTTTATGTCCCTGGCTGCATCAACAAAGTACCCTACAATCAGCAGCCTGTGTACACTTGGCTATGAACTTATAAAGCTGGGATTTCATCAGTTGCTGATCTCTCCCAGAAGACTGAA
>VZTO01002867.1:0-17711 GCA_013400615.1 Syrrhaptes paradoxus | reverse complement strand
TGGGTGCACTGTGGTACTGTTCAGTTCTGCTTTGAGTTTATGGAGTGCTCCAAAAAAGAGAGCACCGAGAGCAGTTGTTTTCCTTTGGGAAATAAAACTGATGTTAATTAAGATCTTTAAATCATAGCAGCATTAAAAAGTACTTGAATCTCTTCCTGTGAAGTATGTTTAATTGCTGAAAGGATTGCTGTCTATCTGAACAGAGATTTACTGTGTTGTTTTATACCACTGGCCTCTTCAAAGGGGAAGGTTCAAGGCAGTCTCTGAGAGACAAGTCAAGTCAATCTTGGGCACAGAACTAGTATTTTAGATTAAATTCTGATTAAGAATGACAGATGCATTATCAAAGAATTTACTGATGTGTATGGAACAAAAATGACATATGGAAAGGATGGTCAGTCATCTTTGATTCTGTGGGGAGGACTATTAGTTTAATTTCACAGGTCTTGCTTGAATTTTACCTTTCCCTAATTCTGTAAGATAGGATGTGCTATTCATAATAATACATTTATCTTTAAAGGAACTAAATGTTACTGGGTGCCTTCTGGACTGGTGTCTTTCTTTTTTTATGATATGTTGGATTGTTTTAAATGGAAATGCCTGAGACATTTGTCACTTTGAAAATATGACTAAAACTTGATATAAACATGTTGTTACTTTGTTATGGTCCATTGCAAAAATAGGTTTATTTTACTTTCTTTAGGTACTCTTAAAACTTTTCTGAATCAGAATTTGGGTTAATGGTCCTTCCAGGAAAGGTTTTTGTTTGAGACCAAAAGAATTCCTTGGATGTGTGAATTACCTTACAAAAGGTGCCTATCCTTGCACATTGTATGGGTTACCAAAGGCTCTCTTTAATTCCTCAAGGTGATATTGTTTATCTTCAGTATATGAAAACAGAAGAAAATTCATACCACGGATGGTCACACAGTGCAAATACTCATCCATAGTGTGCTGTGGATGGGGAGTCTGGCCAGCTGCTAGTTAGTCTTCACAACTCTTCTTGACTTTCAAAACTTGGCCCATGTCTGGGAAGCTACCAAGGGACCTTGTCCAGCCAGTTACTAATGGTTGGGCTGAAGTAGTTGAACACTAACTTATTTTTAAGCAGACTACTAACTTTCTAGTGCTCCAGCTTGCAGAAACTGGAGGAAAACCTGAGGTAGTTTTAGATGTGACCTGTGTACAGATCTGTCCCCTCCTTCACATGGAGATCACTGACTGTGTGTGAGCAGTGAACATGAGCCTGAGCTTCAGCTGCAGGTCATGATCAGATGCATTAGTATAAGCTAACCCTCATCAGTTGTTCAAACAAATTTTGCTTGAACCAGAGTGAGATACTGAGGGAAAGGCATATATCCCCTTCCACTGGCTTTGCTACGACACTGGTTTTTTTTTTTGGTAGGAGATAGAAACATATAGAAGGGGACAGTTACTCTACATTTTCAGGAGAAGTTAAAAAGGCAAAGTTGGGGATAGCTTACTCCTGTGTCTGTAGCAAGAGATCTCTTGGTATACTGTGCTGTGTTTCAGAGTAATTGGTAATGACATGGAGGCTGCATTTCTGCACAGCTATACACTATTTGGACTTGTCAGGATAGCTTTAACGGCAGGTTTTCCCACTAATTTTTGATAATCTATGGTTGGCCGTGTCTGCTACTGCAGCTGAGCACACTTCTGTGCTGTGTTTCTGATAGGCACTACTATCCTTTCATTCAGACATGAATAGCTTCTTCCACTGCTGTTCGTTGATTTCAGTTGTACAAAGGATTGATATAAATTTCTAATCCTTCTGGTGCCTGAAATCTGTAACTTGAAGCTCAGAAAGTGTGTACTCCAGCATAATACTTTATTCCTTCCTAGTTTGTTAGAGGCTAGTGAAGTATTGTTGATGTCTGAAGTGCTTTGGGACCATCAAAGTATGTAGAAATTGAAAATTTAAATATCTTGTTTTGCAATAGTATAGAGTTTATGTTTATTTCAGCATCCTGATAACCTGACAACTAACAAAGATATCTCTGAGAATGTCCTTAAGTTATTTACATTTAATGATGTAATTGAATAAAGTCTGCATTACAGAAATGTAGATATGAGTTATAGATGGAATGTGAATGTAAAATTTCGGGTTGAGACGTGCTGGTTTCAGAGACGTTGATACAATTACTACTGAAGATGTTTATTGGGGGAGGGGGGAAGAATACGTTCAGAAATAATATATTCTCTAGAAACTACAATTTAAGAAAAACCTCAACTTATTTTTCAGCCAGAAATAGCATTAAAAAATTTGCTTTAATATTCCGAGGGGAAAACCCTGTTTCTGAGCTTGAATTTCAAGTGTTTTATTACCAAGTGACCAGAAAACTGTTCATGACTTTCAGATGCAATGACTTAAAAACTGGTGTTTGAGTTGTACGTTGAATATATTGCACCAAAGGTATTCAGGTAGTTCTCATATATATATATATATATATATATACCCACACACATATATATTACAAGCCTATTTTCAGCCCTTATTTACACAATGTTGCCAAGAGAGAAAGGATATTGAATTGATATAAGGCTTCTGATTTCCATGGGGAATCTCATCCCTAGTAGAAGCATGGCTGGCACAATGGGCAGGGAATGCAGAAGGCCATTAGATGTGTGCCCTTTCCTACTTGGATCTAAATTGCATCTCACTCTGAAATCTGTCTGTCAGGTGTACAGTGAAGAGGAGGATGGAGCTGATAGTTGTGTTGTGTGACAGAATCTTCAATAGCGTCTGCTTGACCAGGTCTGAGGCAGGCTAGAATGTGGGTAGCTGTATCTATTAATAAGGATGTCTGGCTGCCAGTAGTGTCATTTTCATTTTGTCAAAGTGCCTTCATAAAGGAACAAATCTGTGTAAAAGTGTATCTTGAGGCTACCTGTGAAACTGTTGAAAATATATTTCAGAAAGATCTCAGCTGCAATTTTCTGCTGATTCTGCAAGGCAAAGTACACAGCCTCATTCCAGGGAAATACTCAAGAGCAGAACAGTGTCCCTTGCTGATACTGAACGCTCATTTAGAATGCTTGTCTGCAGTTCCAGTTGGATACCTGAAGGGATTTACTGTCTGAAATGAGTTTCCTTCCCACTTCCTTCCACTCCCTACCTTTTTTTCCCAGCTATGAAAGAAATGTTTTCAAAAAACATTTTGCTTAGCAAAATCAGAAGCTTTTCCTATCAGGCTTCTGAAACATAGAGACATGTGTTGACCTTTACTTGTAAGAAAAGCGGGTACCAAGATGCCAGATGCTTTGAAGGAAGAGCGAGGATCAATCAGAAGATTGCTGACAGAGAATAACTGATGTCCAGGATAGTGAACTGTCTTATTAGCTTTCTGACCCTTTGATGTACCTTAAGGCAATTGCCGAGCTGGCACAGCTCGAAGAGGAGTGTGCCAAGGGTCCAGATGCTACTGTTGCAAAGGCACTCCCAAAGTTGCCATCTCTGGGCTGTGAAAGTAATCCTACAAGGATTAGCAGGAGGACGGTGTAGTGAGGTGAGTGGGTGGGACATCAGTGTTGCGCTAAAATTCTCCTAACCAATTCATGCAATGTGATTATCCCAACAGGTACTAGAGATGTAAGATATTAAATTACATGAAAGCACAGTAGTCCTTTTGTGTATGCGCAGTGTATGCAGGGCTTTCAGGGAAGACTGCTTCTAGCTGTTCAGGTTCTGGTGTCTCTCAGTAAGATGACAGGAACAGTAGTTTAAGAACCACCATATACAAAAACCCAAGGGATGAGCAGGTGAATTATAATCAGTGCTGGCTTTCCACTAGCTATGCTTTTTCATTGAATGTCTTGAAGTTTGTATCAATATGGGGTGTTTTTAGCAGGAAACAGCTTAGGTATCTTATTTAAAGTCAACTTTGTATCTTCTTATAAAAGCAAAATCCCATACCATCTTGATGCTGCATTTTTGAAGTAACTTAATTGTTTGAATGCTACGTTTTGATCATCCCAAATACTTATTTTTGTGTGTATAATCAAGTTATAACTTGCATAGTTATATAGAAAGTCAATGCATTTTTAATGTACAGTGTACAGCTGTTAAATAAAAATGTGCCTTTCCCTCGCCATATGAAAATGCAACTCTTTCTCTTTCCTCTACCCACCAATATGAATTGAGAGATAACTGCAAGGAAGTATCAATCATGTAGGTTGACTCTTTCCACATAATTATGCATCATGTATTTGTTGTGGTGATAAAAAAGAAAACAGTGCTTTTGTAATGTAGTGTCTTTGAAGATGTACAGCAACTTCAAAGAAATGCCACATGCACACATACCTCTCTTTTCTTCCTTTCTCTGATGGCTGGAGATACAACAGTACATTGTTCCCTCTGTCTGATGGCCTTTCAAAACTTAAATAAAAAATATTTCCACAAAATTGACATTTGGAGCAAAGTGAAACAAATTCATTCTCTTCCACCATTAAGTGAGGGAGCGTTCCTTCAGTTGTCAGTAAATGTCGTACATCCTTTGAAGTGTCCTGTTCTTGTTTTGTTTAAATAAATGGCATTTATTTAAATAAATGGTAGAATGCAAGATATTTGCGACACCTGTGATAATGCATTGCAAGAGCAAATGTTAAGGACTGAACGTCAGGAGGAAAGGGTGAAATTATTGCAGTAGGGAAGGTGTCTCACAGTAAGATGGCAGGAACAGTAGTTTAAGAACCACCATATACAAAAAGAAAAAAAGAGATGAGCAGGTGAATTATGCAGGTGAATTGTAATCAGTATTTCTAACTGTGATTACTTTCCCTGTCCATTTGTCTGAATACTATGAAGACATTTCAGCCCCTTTATCCTGTGGTCATGAATGAGGGACAGCAGCTTCTATCAACTTCTAGTGAACCCAGGAAAGGAAGCCAGCTTTTTCCCTTCTCCAGTTTGTCACCACCGTGTTACCAGGTGGGAATCTAGGCATCAGCCTGCTTCTGGTACAAGCAGGCCAGTATGGGGCACCTTTAGCCTGTTGATGCTGGGGGGGGCAGACTGGCAGCCCACTACCCTCCACCCTTGGCTTTAGGAACCTGTGTTTATACATGTGAACAAAAAATAGAAAGGCAGTGCTGTAGAGGCAAAAGTGCGCAAATGGAAATAATTATTTAAAAAGAAAACCCTGATTGAATAGTAGGCATGTTATCTCTTTAGGGAGAAATCAATACCGGTGCTATAAAATGCAGGTGCTTTGGCAAGAATGGCAGCTTCTCTTTCACTTAGTGGGCTGTGTCTGAACCACTTTGTTAACCGCTGCTCAGGGAGGATGCGATCCTCTTAGAAAGCGAGCATCCAGCTGGTCTTGGGTTTCAGCAGCGTACTGGGGAGCTTTTAGTTTGTACATGAAAAGCTTACTGACAGCGGCTTCTGCGCAGGAGGACTGGGCATAATTGGATTTACTATCAAGTAGGAAGTAGGTACGGTCTTTAGGTCTAAGAGGCTAACGTGTAAGATAAAATATCGCAAGATTTATGTGTATTTCTCCCATTTCCTCGCATAAATCCATTTGGCCTTTTCTGGGAGCTTACGAGGCTTCATGCAATGAGAGTGAGGGAGAGCTCACAGGCAAGCGGTGGGATGGGATGGGCAGAGGGTGTTTTGCACCAGGGTGTGGGGTAAGACAGACAGTGCAGGGCTCTTTCTGGATGTCAATAACAAAGGTCTAATAACAAATAGCTTAATAAAATAGCTAATTTATTAAGGTAAAATAAAAAGAAGAATACAGATAGCAAGTGAATTGTATGTGCCTTCAGATGCTGGGTGGGTACCATGTGTTCATGCAGCATCAGATGGAGCCCGGATGGGTTTTCCCATGGTGCTGCATAGACCCTGTCTGTGGAGAGCTTCCCCCTTCTTGGTCATTCAAGCTATTATATTATTTTCTTGCAAGAAATCTCCTCTAGTAATAATTTCTACTGTCCAGCAGAATGGAGGTTCTCCTGAGAACTTGTTGCTGCACTTCTAGATAAATCTGAGGCCAGGCAGGCAGTGGAATCGCCAGTACAGAGCTAGAGCTGCCTGCAGGCTCTGTGGTTACTGCAGGCTGGCTGGGTTTGTCCTGTGGCCAACAATTTGTGCAGCACAAACTGAAGCCACAGTGGACAGACAGCACAGGCCTGGGCCTGCTCGGGTTCCATGAGTCACCGGCTCCTTGATGTACAGTGGTCTCCTGGTTGGGGTCACGACAGGGGACCTGCCCAAACGTGTGGCCATAGGGCCCCACTATTGTGTACCTGCCCAAACACAGCACACACTGCCTGCTCCTGATGCAGCTGGTTGGAAAATGGATGGTACAGTCTAGCTTTGGCATGTAGGATCATGGAGCAGAAGAGGACCTGTGGCACAACCCTACAGATCCACAGTACTGCTGATACCTACGTGCAGCTCGATGTATGATATAAATCATCATGTGTTTATCAGAGCTGAGGGCTGACTCGCTCCATAGGTAGGGAGTTGTTATTTAGCGTCAGCACGTGTGCCCTGCAGTGCTGAAATAGTGTCGACCTTAAAAATGGTGCATTTCTCTTCCTTCAAGGATCTTCATCTTTCTTATTAAGCCGTTTCCCTTTTCAAGCCTGCTGCACCATGTCCTGCTGGCTCTTCAGGCAAAACCTCTGCCCCTGCTAGACCCCAGCTTCTCTGTTCCACTTTGAACGGGCCAGAGGGACCCCTTCAAAGTATGCCCTCCTCCCTCCTGGACTCTGGTTGCCCGCAGCTCTTGCCATAGTAGTTTACATGCAAAGTCTGCTGTGTGCAGCCCAGTTATCTTAATTGTTTCTCTCTGCTCAGTGAATTGGCAGCTGGCAGTTAGCTTGCCTGCTCCTTTTTCTCATCTCTGCTATCTAAAGGATTTACATAAATATCCTAAGGCTATTGAATGTGCTGCATTGGGGATGCTGATTTGTGGAAATTAAAAGACTATTTTAATTCCCAGGACTTGACAGTCCAGGATTAGACCATTAGCAGTTAGACCACTTCCTGCGGTTTCACTGATGTCCCGCTGTTTCCCTCTTTGCATATTTGTAAATCTGAATACAAAAGCATACATGTACTGGTAGGTTTTTGCAATGTGTCAGTAAAGATGCTTTTTGGTATCTTTGGCCTGTGGAAGTGTGTCTCCCCTCCCTTCATTTCATTAAGCTTTAAAGAACAAAAGCCTCAGGACTTCAAACAGGAGCCTCATATTATTTCTTACTCCTTTGTTTTGGAGAGCCTGATGCATGCAGCAGTGATTTTTAATGTTTCTTAAAAGAAAAAGGGTTGCAAAGATAACCGAGTACAATCCTACAGCTAGACTGGCTGATTTACAATCTAACAAGGTAGTCAGAATATCCAGAAACACAAAAGCCTACTTGAAATTTACACAGTCCAAGGCTGAGACCACCTGGTAGTGGAATAGCAGGAGAAAGAGAGTAGATCAAGTTGGGAGAGGGAATATTGAGGGTCCTGGGCTTTAAGAAGCTGTAATAAACGCTTTTGTGTAGGTTTATGTGGAGTACCTTTTCTTTTAAAAAAGTGTAGCTTTATCACACTAAAAACATCACTGTATTTTTTATTGTTTGTAAACTATATGCATCTTGCTTCTGAATTATGAAAATCAAGTTTTGTAGGACTTGCCTGTTCTAGTAGCTTACCTGAAAATATTTTAGTAAACAATTAAAATTCAGACTGTTCTGAACAGATTAAGGATCAGTCAGTTACCCACCAAAATGTTTAATCTTTGAAACTTCACTCTTTGATCAAAACTAAATCATATGCAAAGGACTGTCTCTATACCTCATCGAATGTGCTTTCAGTCTGTCTTTGGCAGAGACAGTAAAACATTTCTTTCTTTTGACTGGGCACATCTAAAGAACTGGAATTAAACACATATTGAAAAAAGGGAAAAAACAGCTTCTGGCTGTTAAAATTCATGTAAATATGTAATTTGGTGAACTCCATAGAACTGTAACGCATTTTTTTCCTGATCATTGCCCTTAGTAGCATCATGTACTCTCTACTGCACAGCAAGTTCAACAGAAAGTAAACATCGTGGTTCCAGACTTTTGATTTTTTGAAATATTTATTTATTTGGTTGATCTTTCCACATTTTGCTAAATGAACTCATGACTTTGCATCACTTGCCGTTCACTTTCTTTCTGATGATTCTCTGCCATTGATGGAGAAGTGGGAAGATTTTATATTGTGCATTTCATTCTGCTCCTACAAGGCTATGCACCATGCCTTCAAAAGAAACAATAGAACGATGAAGTTAGGCTAGTTTGTCATTGTTCTATCATTAATATCAAGTCTCTGCACTCATGGGTTGCTAACTGGGGTGAATTTGATGTGGAGGTGGCATAAGCATGCAATCATGCTTCTGCTAAACGAGTGGTGTACAATACTGTACAATAAAATGACTATAAATCATTACCCAAATAACCAGGCATAATAAAATTAACAAACTAGCAGTGATGGATACAGATGTATTTGCAAAACATCTCCTTCTACTCTCCAAGAGTTTTATTTCGTGATTTGACTGCGGCATGCTACCTGTGCTGTTGAGGATGGTAATTTCAGTAGTGTGATGATAAACAAGACTCATGGGCCAAGAAGAAGGTCCCCTTGACGTTGCTGTGGTGAATGTACTTCATCACGGTCTCATTGTTAGTGCTGTCAAATAGCTTAGCTTATATGAAGCATGTATGATGTGTTGGAAAGATTAATTTTGTCACTTATACAAATGACAAGGGTAGCTAACATCTCAGAAGGGATAGTTTACAAGCACTTGCACAATGAACCCAATTGTTTTCTTTCATAATTAATTATGTTTATTCATGGATGAAGCTGTGATTTCTGCCTGGAACTAGAAAGTTAAGCTCTGATAGCCTTTGTGAAAAACAAAATTACTGTTCTAGAGTGACCCTCGTTTCCTGTGAAGCATGTAATCTGAAGTCTTTAGAATCCTGATGATATTGTGAATGCATATTTTTATAGGATATGTGACCATAGAGTTATTGGGGTTTTTTTAGGTTAATCCTCAGAGTGCTACACTTTACAGTGCATGTATTTTACAATACTTTCAAGAAAAGAATAGGAGGACAGAGTTGAGTCCACTGACTGAATTCACTTTGTGTGTGTTTATTAATTAATAGGATAGGTGTTTTTGTGTTATGGAAAAAGACTTGGTTTTACTAGTCAAGACTACTCATCTTGAATTTGGTAGAATTGGATTTTGGTGATGGGTAGCTGGGAAGAGCATATACGTATGATTTCTTTGTAGAGTTCAGAATCAGTAAATTCACCTCACTACTGTTAATATTTATTGCATGGATGTATCCATTAAGTGATCTTGAGAACACATTGGCATACTAGTAGTGGCTCTAGCATGTTGCATACTAGAACACAGGGAAATAACTCTTATCAGTTTATTCTTTTCTAAGCTAAAAATAGTTTCAGTTTTAACTTCTCAGATTTAAATTTTCATTGTGGTTTTGTTGTTTGGTGAGTCTTGTAGGTTTTATGGAATCACCATTTCTAAGGTTCGTGACTTCTTTCTATAGGCAACTTTCCACTTCTGTTCATGGCTCAGCTTTGTCTCTCTCTGCTACATCTAGCAAGGTACTCCTCTTAAATCTCCCGTCAACTTTGTCAGCTTTAGGACGTGAATCAGGGTCCTCAATGGATGATAAACTGCTTGTGGTGAAGTATACCCATTCCTTAACCAAGAGATAATCAGCATTATTTGGTAACTCATCTTTCTACAAGATGCAAAAATTCTCTAGTCACTTCTTTGAGTTTTTGATTAATACAGAGGCAAAAATATTTTAAGATGACAATCAACCCTGGCAGTCAGGATGAAACTTGCATGTTGATACAGCTATATATAGAGTCCCTAGTTTCTGGTGGAATTCACAAGCTTTACAAAAACAACCTGTAGGCAATTGTAAATTCAGCGTCTTGAAAAGCATGCATAGGGAAGTAAGCTAAAGTGTGTAGTATGATATTAGCTATCAAAAATTAGCAATGCATCTGCTAACAATAACCCCATTTGACAAAATAATTGCTTTCTGCATTTGACTTAGTGAAGCTCTACTGTTTATAAAAGACATTTATTGTGTTACAGCATCCATGTACAGAGATCCTGGGTGCTATCGTCTAAAAAGGAATAGGTAAAGACTATTATTCATGAATAATAAAATGATTCATTGAGAGTAAAAAGATAATTAAGGGATTTATAGCTCAATGACTAAAGATATAAAGTGAAAGATAATTTTAGCATATTAAAAATTTGCATTGAATCTGACAAGGATAAAATCCACAGAAAATAGTATGTGTAAAACAGTAAAAATGAGACAGTGAACACAGGAACATCTTGGATGTATTTAAGTCTTAAATAAAGCTGCTTAATATTTATTCTAGATTTTTTTAAGATCCTTACCTAAAAGCTAAGATACATTTTTCCTCCTATTATTCTCCACACAAGGTGAAAACTCCTGCCTTGATTTGGTGTGTTACTCCCTTTCCCCTGACAAAAATCTTAGCAAAACTTGAGGGTTACAGCTTTACTTGAGGCAGTGCTTGGGTCTGGTTGATGTGTTTGAAGAACTGATTCTAACTTGAGTCATCATCAGCCCTGGTGCGCACTTGCTGGCCGCTTGCTGGTAGGTCATGGCCTGCAGAGCTGTAAGGTTGGCTTTCATAGGGACGTATCATGAAGGTGCAGGAACAACCAACAGTCACTCTGCTGTTTTTCAACTCTGTTTTCTAAAATCCTCTGTTCCCTCCCCAGAGTTAAAGTGATCAAATACCATCACCTTGTCATCATCTTTTCCTTCCTTCTTCCTTGTCCATGGGACTTCTCTCTCCTTACCTGTTTAAAGATACTATCCTTCAATTATTTTCTAGATTGAAGCATCAAGCATTTTTTAATACAGTTATTTCATTCACTCTTCTTAAAAGTACAACACATTCCTGCTTCTAAGATCCAATGTTTTAGAAGACTCCTGCACAATACTGCTATGCTCTGAACTCAAGGAAACAGTATCAAAATATACCAGGATGTTATTACTAATAAAAATTCAGATTGTCCAGTCACAGAATCCTTTTAATATATTTCAGGGCTCAATATCTGATATGTATGTATTGATGATGATGTATCGGATGCTCCTGGGTTGTAGGCAGAAATGGTTCCCAGTTGTCAGGGAACTGTAGGAACAACCTTTTCCATGCAGTAGTTGCATAAGATCAAGACCTGCCCCTGTGGCTCAGCGGAGTGACCACACAGGTGATGGCTGTTGATTTGAACAGTAGGAGTGACACCCCCTGGAACAAGTCCTGACGTGGCACAGGCTGAAACATGAAGTTGGTCATTGTGTATGAGGCATGTGAAGGAGCACGTGTGAGGGAGGGAGGCGTGCAACTGGGAGGTCGTGTGCTGGGAACACTGAGGAGGTGATGCTGTGTCACAGCAGCGTTGTGGAGGACACGAAGGAAAACTGCTATATGCTGTGTTCATCAGCTATCAGAAAGTTGTGACCCCTGGTAGTTTGCCTCTGGTGCCTAGAGTGGCAGCAACTGTGTTGTGCCTTATAACTTGCCCAGGGTAAGCCTGGGATCCTCTGACCTACCACTATCCTTAACTTGGGAAAAAAATGCTACAGGAAAAAAGGCTCCTTCCCCTTTCGTTTGGTGGAGGTTGGCTTGCTTCTCCATGTTGCTACTTTCTGTAAGGGAAGAATTATAGCAGTTAGTTAGGTTGACAATCAAATTTATTAAAGTCTAAGAGATCCTTATCACTGACCTCAGGGTAGCCAGGTGCCTGCGTTATCCCCTGCTCTGGGGACACTGCTACCAGCTCCCTGTGTAACAGGACACGGGCTCGTGTTTTTCAAAGACAAGATTGTTAGGCATCATCTGCTGTTAGTGCGGAACCTGAACAGTTCGTCCTACGCTGACAGGCTTACGAACTGCTTACAACCATCTGTCAAATCAGTTCAATTGCTTAATTCTTGTATGAGCAGTGCTTCTTGTCCAGAGCAATGGTCAATAATAATGCACAAGGGAGATAATTTTCAGCTGTACTAAGGAACACCTACATAAAAGAAATGTCTCTTCATGCAAAGATCTTGGGATCAGTTAGACAGCAGCAGTTTTCACACAAGTGTGAAGGTGAATGTGGAGGAATGGATTAGTTCCTATTACCTAATTACTTCTAATGAAGTTCAGAATATTTTGTTATGTTTCATTCCAGAGTAATTTTTTTACCACAAAGTTATTTTTTTCTGCCTCTTCTGCTTGTGACAAGAGGAAATGTTAATATCTCTTTATATTATTTTACAGACCACTATCTGAGTCAGAACAGATCAACTTTTTAAGGAAGACAAGACTATATATTCAGCAGCAGAAGTATGATGAAGCGGTAAGCCTGTTTTTACTATATGCCTTCTAGAAACTTTTTACATATTATATGTACATATTATATGTAAATATTTTGATTTGTTTAAGTTGAAATGAAACTGGGAAATAAAAATTGTTTCCTTCCTTATGATGCACATCTCACTTATTAACACTAATAAAATCCCACTGTAAGTCTCAAAAATTTAGCATTTTGACATCAGTACTAATAAGGAATACCGTGTTGCTATATTTTTTCTCAGACTACTAATGCACAGTGCATATTTTTCTTTTCCACTGTAGAAAAGGGTAAATTGAGAAGCTGAGGAGTATAGTTCATGTTCGCACTTCTTATGCTGCTAGTTGCATGAAAAAAAGCATGATGTCTTGCTCCATCAGAGACCCTGCCTTTTTTTGTTCTTTTCCCTGAACCAGCTGTTCTTGTTTTTAATTTCATGTTTCAGTTTGTCAGAGACTGGGAGCCATATGTGGAATCGTTCCGTGCTACTCAGTTCTGGTAGTACTTTCCTAAGTGTTTGCTACCACTTATGGTGTGACTGCATACAGTTCACCAGTGCTCGTATTCTGACATTCACAGAAATAATTAGTAGAGATAAATGCTACAAATAAGTCTTCCATTTTAACAGGTTTAGTTTGGTCACTGACTTTTGTCTTTAAAAGTACATGAAAAAGTTGAATATGTAAGATTACATTTAACCTGCCAGATGCATGGAAGAGTAAATCCGTTATTTGTTAGGGTTCAGCTTTTCTTTTTCCCTACTGTGTTACTCAGGATAATAAATTACTATTTGATGCACAGGACAGCTAAATATATTTTATACCTTGTGCCTTTTTATTTACCTCATTGTAAATTGGAGATACCTCAGTTTAAATCAATGGATCTATGTTGATGTGGGAGCAGGTTTTCTTTTTGGTATACCTAGTACTGCTACTTGGCTGTCACACATTTACTTACAAGAGATATTTTTTACATTTCAGGAGCAGAACCTGTGAGTTTGTGTTGTTGGTTATATAGATTTTTACCCCTTGTTCACTTGAGTGCCCCATGTGTTCAAGTTTACTCTTGATCACTAACACACCAGGCTTGTGCATGTGCCCTGGTTATCCTCAGCTTCCTATATTGTAACGCAGAAAGGTTGATGCATTGCCAGCTGCTGGGGTGTAGACGATTCTTTGCCCTTCCACTCTCCAGCTCTTTGCATTGCAAATGTGTGTTCATAATTGTATCCTCAGGAATGACGTGACCTTGGGTGAGTTTGCTCATTGGCAGACTTGTGATCTCTTCAGTAGTTGACACACCTTTTTTTGTGGGTTGTTGCTGTTAAGTCCCAACAGGATACCTGGACATATAAAGAAGTCGTATATGCTCAACTTCTTGTTATACTCTTCCGTACAGATCTTTTAATCACCAAAGAATCCTCTGTGACCACAAATCACACAGCTGAGCTTCTGATCTTTGGGTAAATCACAGGGGTCAGCACACCTCTGTGTAAAGAATGACAAAGTGGGAAAAAACACTGTCTTTACCATGGTGTCTCACCAGTGGAAGTCTAGAGTAAGGGGACCTGTGGTTAGACTGAGTACAACCCTTCTTGTGTCCAAATGATTTGCATCCTGAGAGCCCCAAGCAACTGCTTTGTGAAAGAAACTGGGGCTCCAGTTCAATTTCTGAATTCACCTCTGGTGCTTAGGCAAAGTGCTGGGGGCACTGGGTACTACTGAAGTGGAGGACATCAAACCCCAGGAAGAGGGTATTTCAGGCTGTGGAGAATGACCACGTTTCAGCTGCATCCATAGTCGTTCTCCTATGGAAATGTGCCTTCAGAAGCACGTGACTGTTTTTTTGTGGGAGTCACTTATACTGGAATACNGTGGTTAGACTGAGTACAACCCTTCTTGTGTCCAAATGATTTGCGTCCTGAGAGCCCCAAGCAACTGCTTTGTGAAAGAAACTGGGGCTCCAGTTCAATTTCTGAATTCACCTCTGGTGCTTAGGCAAAGTGCTGGGGGCACTGGGTACTACTGAAGTGGAGGACATCAAACCCCAGGAAGAGGGTATTTCAGGCTGTGGAGAATGACCACGTTTCAGCTGCATCCATAATCCTTCTCCTATGGAAATTTGCCCTCAGAAGCACGTGACTGGTTTTTTTGTGGGAGTCGCTTATACTGGAAGATATATATATGGCCAAATGCGCGTGGGAAAAACAAGTGGCATGCTTGGTAGTAGGTGGTGTTCAAGGTGTGCTGTCTGAGTAGCTTTCGCCATCTGGCTACTGTTGTGGCCAGGGAGGATGGCGAAAGAGCCAAATGATGGTTGACTTTATGTCCAACAGGAGTCCCAGGCAGTGTGCACTCCAGCAGCTGCTGCTGGCCAAAACACTCTACCTGAGTGCGGGGAAGACACATGTGCCAAGAGTGGCGGAGCTGCTTGAGCTCGGTTGCTGTCAGTTAGGTCGATTTGCAGAGCTTGCAATATTCTAAATTGTTGCTTATATGTTTTGTCTGCCTCTAGGTATCTCTGTGCAAAACCCTGATTAACCTTGCTTTGGAAGGCTTGTCTTATTACCACACTTACGATAGATTATTCCTGGGTCTAAGTATTGCAATGGGTTTTGTGGGCTGGACGACTTACGTGATTTTGGTGATTATCAAGACCAATACCAATTTGACCAAAACTGCCCAGACTAATTATAAGGTAGGTCAGAAACATGCAATGATTTTTTTTCTATCAGTTTTCAATATTAAATGTATGTTCAGTCCCTCTGTGCAGGAGAGCGAATTGCACAGCTTCCACTTCTTTTGACTGCACGTGGAAAATGGCAGGCTGTGGAGTTTTCTAGTTTCTGTAATCCCGCGTAGTGTTACTGCTTGGTCCATTTGTTAGTGTCAGTATTCCTAAGCTGTGTAAGTCTGAGTCTGCAATACTGTGCTTTCTCGGTTTCTTCCTTCCTGCAGCTGTACATTTTAGTGATGTTAATGTGAGTGTAAGCAAATTAGTGATTTAAACTAATAGAGGGTCTGTCTTTAACCAAAAGTCAATTTTCAGCATTAATTGTAGCAGTCAGCACTCTGTTGTAATAATACCTGTTTGGAAGAATACAGACTTTGGGCCATTTTGATTTTTTTTTTTTCTTTACTGTAAGGCTAAAAAAAATTAGCATGTAAATTGTTTTATTCCTGTCCTCTTTGGCAACGTGAAATCAGTTTTCAGAAGCTGTCTGTGCAGTCAAATCATGGCATTTTTAAAATGTATAACCTGTTTTAATACAAAGGGGAACTGTGGTTTCCACAGATTGACTTGCTCTCTCTTGGTCTTTGTGATTTGCAAGGGTGCAGCAGAAGACATGAAAGATGAAGGAAGCTCTTTTTGACAAGATTATTGTGGTTTTCTTTTTCAAAAAGTAAAAAAATCCTAGGAAATCCATTTACTTTCAGTCATTCATCAGGAAAAGAGATAGCTCAAAAAGGTGAACAGACAGAAAGCTAGCATTTCATTAGAGAAGGATTAAAGGCTTGAGGCGGGGAGGGGGGTAATCTCCCAAACTTCAAGAATTTATTTCCGAATAAAAGGAATTGTTTCATTTGGTAATGCAAATAAGAATGAGTACTCACTTAGCATCTTTACTGCCTTCAATATATTACTCTGAGAAAATTCCTATCATGCTATCTTGAGGTTTTTACTACTGGCTGAAATGAGATAGTCTTGGCCTTTAATGAAAATGATCAAACAAAATTGAAATGAAAAATATTCATAAGTGCTGTACTGCATGATTTAGGTTTTCTTTCATCAAATAACTGAGAAGAAATAATCCAAGATGTATGTTGTGTTAGATGTGTAGAAAAGAATTACAATAAATAGACTGAGTATTGGGAATATTAATAACTACATTAAGCAAAAACTTCACATTTTTAGTTGACAACAGATTTTCATTTGGTATATTGATTTTACTTGTTGAAGACAAATTTTCTGCTAGTGACACTGGTACAAAAAAATAGGTTTCTTAGTTCTTTGTCTATAGAATTTTCCTTTCTTCAGTTTTAGTAAGAGGCCTCTTTTCTGTAGAAACTTTTTTTTAGTTTTCCTAAATACCTAGGAAATCATAGTGAGAGGCTAGTGCTTTATATATGGAAGTTATTTGGTTTATAGCTAATATTGGAGCTACTTAAAGAATTTTGCTGAGAAACTGATCTACCGTTGACAAATAGCCTTCTGCAAAGCACATCCTTATAAAATCTGAAAGGAGCCTCTGAATGATGAAGCTGCATATCCTGTATATATCATCTTTAAAAGTTTTTGGCTTTTTATGCTGCGCATGAAAAGAACTTTTTTTGTTTTAGAGTAGTGTGTTGTTTTTTGCTTAGCAAGAAGCCTAACATTTTAATCTATTTTTAAACATCCACAGAAAATGCAAATCTGGTTTATTTTCAATGCATGACCAGCTCTATAATATTTATGTCTCTATATGGAATAGAATGTTGATTGTATGCGTTTTCTCATTCAGTGATAAATTATAGTGTGCACATTGTATCTATACATATTCATTCTGTCTATATGTCAGCAAATGTAAAATTTAAAACTAATAAAATTGCATTAGGTCAGCTTTCTATATGGCATACTCTTTCTTACTCTAGTGGTGTATATTAGCAGCAATTCTATCTTAAAAATAATTCAGAACTTGCATTTGCTGTCAGTTTAGATCAAGGCAGTTGCATGTCAGTTGTGGGGGGAGACCAGAAAAAAATTCTAACCTGCCTACATGAATTGCTAATTGAATGTCTTTTCTTCTCAGCATATTTAACATAGTTGCATATGTCTACATAACTCATTCAAAGAAACTGGCATTTGTGTAGGCGAAAGCAGTGTCTTCAGCCATTACCTGCACAATACACTGAAGACTGTTCAGGCACTAAGTCTGCCTTTGCTATGCCAAGTTGCAATACATAAAGATAAAATTGTTTATTTAAAACTTGCCCATAATCTTCCCTTACTGCTAATTCTTCTGATATCTGAATGTCCCTGATAAGGAAGAGTAGTTCAGTGTCCAGGTAGAAAGCAGATGCAGAGTGACTGCTTAATGCTTCTCTTTGCACAAACAAGTGATTGCTGCTACCTGATGATTAAGGACTAGCCTACCTGTCTGAGATCACCCACTTTAAATATTTCCTTTCTCTCTTTGATGGCTCCTCCTTACAGTTTTCTCAGTCTGAGCATGTGTTTCTTTGAGTACAGGGTAGGGAGAATGTTCATATCTCGTATGGGTTTTTGGGGTTTTTTTTT
>VZTO01002866.1:135793-199803 GCA_013400615.1 Syrrhaptes paradoxus | reverse complement strand
GCAGAGAGGCAGTGGTTGCAGGTGGGCTGTGGTGAGGTTTTTCCTGCTGGCTCATCAACCCCTCTTCTCCCCTTTTCCAGAAATACCCGGAACATGCCATCTACAAGGTGCTGCACCTGATGATGCGGCGGGGGGAGATTCAGCACCGCATGCAACGCAAAGTCCTCTACCGCATCAAGTGACCCCCCTGTCCTGTGTGTGGGGAGGGAACTGCTGCTGTCTGATGCCTGCCTGTGCCTGGGCAGGGAGCCCTGTGGGCTTGGCACCTGCTCCTGGAAGTTTTTCCAGCTTCCTGGGGAGCCGGACAGCCTGGAGCTTCCATCTCAAACCAGTGTTTGGGGCAGTCAGCGTTCCCCTTTGGTGCTTTGTCCCTGTGTCATGTTAATGTTTCTTTGAACTCCAAAAGCTTTTAGTTTGTATTAAAATAAAAACTGATATTGGTAGCCAAGGGTCTTTGGCTGCCTGGAGGGAGAGAGGGGATGTATCCTCTTCCCCCTTTGGAGGCAATGCAGGATGTTGGTTGGAAAGGCCTCTCTCCTGCTCACCCTGTGTTACCCACTGCCCAGCGCCTTCCCTGGGGATGTGCCTTGAGGCAGGATGCAGCCCCATGGCAGCACCAACAGCCCTGAAGCCAGAAACTAATTTCTCTTTCAGGGTTTGATCTGTCTATTAAGGCATAAATCCTTTTAGTGCAGGCTCCAGGGTTGGGTTTAGCTGAGTGGGAGGCACCTTACCCTGTCCCTCCATGCAGTGTGCTGCCATCCACCATCAGTTCCCTGCTTCAAGTTGCTCTTTGCTTATCCCTCCTTCCCTTCTTCAAGGGCTGCAGCAGGCAAACGCTTTACCCTGCACTGTAAAGGGCTGCCTGGAAACCTTATTGGAGGCATGGGCAGAATCCCTGGCTTGCCCCAGTAAGGATGGTGTTGTGGAGTGACACCCAAGAGCTGTGTTCCCTCCTCCAGAGTCTGCTACCTCCTTCATGTGCTGATGGCTGTGGGGAGTGTTGTCCCCCTCTCTCCATGAGCCTCTGGGGCTCTCTGCCCTGGAGTGCACAGCTGCTTGCCCTTCTGCATTTGCTGCATGACCTTGCACTCATCAAATTTTGCAGTTTTTTGTCATTTCTAGTGAAGTAGTATTGATTCTCTCAAGCATCCTCCTAATGCTGTGAGGTGTGGGTAGGTCCCTGTCCTCGGCAGCTCAGGGCCAGCTCAGATGTGTGAGGACACTGATGGGGGCCTCAGGACAGTTGGGTACCTCAGGGGAGCAAAGCAGCTGTGGGTGCCAGAAAGGCTGCTACCGTGTCTGCGAGTGACCTTCAGACTGAAAAACACACCCTAGAAGAGGCTGCATTTGGAAAGAAAACATTCAGGGCCAGCAGAGGGTACCAGAGCCCTGAGGATGCTGGGCTGTGGCTGCACACAGGCTGTCTCCTTCCCGAGGGGAAACCAAGGGGTCACTTGGGCTGGGGTGGTGGGGTGCAGGCTGCACCCAGCCTGGCAGCTGTCACACAAGGGCTGGGCTCCACTGCAACCATTGTGGGGTTCAACAGCATCCCTCTTTACTTCTCTGTGGGTGTTTTGAGAAGCACACAGTGCACTCCTAATGTGGCTGGAGGTGGTTATGGGCTTAGGGGGGTGGTGGACCTGGTGAGACTGGCTGCGTGTTGGAGAAACAGCTTCCTGCTCTTTATTATCAATTTTTTTGGATAGGGCTGACCTTTGTGGAGGGGTGGAGGGAAGAGGAGGCTGGCCCAAAGGCTGGCAATAGATAGGCAGGGAGAGGTCTCCAGAAAGCTCACACAAGTGATTTTATCGCCCTGTATTTTTGCACATGCCAGGCACCTCACGGCACTTCTTGGAGCAAGCAACACTGGGGCAAAAGCAGGCAGCCTTCTTTTCCCTTTTTTTTTAAAAAAGAGATTTTGCTGCATGGAGATGATCAGCTCCTTGGAGGAGGAATAAGTGAACTTGGCAATAGCAGGGACACATCCTCACCTGGAGACTGAAGTTCCCATAACTGCCAGCATCTGTTTGAAAGCATCCCCCTCTCCACAAGCTCCTATGTCCTTGATCAAGCACTTGATATTGCAGCATCATTAGGTGGCCCATTAGAGCAGAGTCAATGTGGCCCTGAAGCAGCAGTGTGGTGTTGTGGCTACTTTCCTGCCACATGCCATAGCCCATGCAGCACTGTACTAACAGGTCTCTCAGTCCCTGCCACCTTTCCACAGTACCTCTGTCTTTGCTTCAGAGATGCTGACGGTACCTGTCTTATCTATGGTCCTTCTTCCAGAAGTGCAGCAAGAGCAAAGCAAACAAGGAGATGAGTATACAATGAGTACCTACAGCCTGCTGCTAATGCTACCTCCCCAGGAGGCTGCAAGCCTCTGGTCCCAGGCTTGGAAAGAGCACCCAGCAATGGAGAGAGGTTGGGTGGGGAGAGAGTGTCCTGCAGAGAGAACCAGGGAGGGTAACACAATGCAAAGGGCTTTGTTTCCATCACCTCTTCCCTTCCTTTCCCTTCCCCCTGCAGACCTCCCTCCAGCCTTTCCCCACAATCTTTGCTCTGTTCTGGAGCAGAAACACATGGCAGGATTTTGGCTGCTGACTGCCAGTGGTGGCTGTGTGTTGCTCACAGGTTTTAAAAGAGCCAGCATCTCAAGGTACATCAAGCTATGCTGGGTGTTGGCAGGTGCAGAGGTTGGAAATTTTTTTGTTGTTTCTTTTTGTTGTTTTTGTGACATGATAGGGAGCAGAGGTATATTTCTGTGATGAGGATCAGAATGATTGATCTCTTCGTGCTATTAAATGTGTTGATTATATGGTATGAGGTTATGTAAGTGTACGTACGGCTTGAAACAACATTGTTTAGCAACTAATGTATGCAGCTCTATCACAAGAAGCAGAGCTGGGTTGTGCGCAACTCTGGTATTATCTTGGAACTTGAGATCATTGATTAGCAATGGCTTGTTTTGAACATCGCACTGCAGATAGAAATTTTGTGAGGAACAGCAGTTCTCAGCTGGGTAGATGCTTGGGGGTATCTACTTGATAAGGGATTGGTGGTCGTCTTGGTGAAGATGACCAGATTTTTCCTCAAATTATAGCTACTTGGTAAAGGATTGGTCATCCTCCTGGTGAAGGTATCTCTTTTTGGTCATCCCTGAGGTTCTGGCATGCTGACACTTGGGACAGAGTAACTGTCTGGGTGTCCTTAGATGACCAAAAATACCGTTCTCAAATCCAATGCTAACAGAGAGTAAAACAAGACACATGTAGCCACTTCACATCTGAGCCGAGCAGCATTCCCTTACCTAGCCTACCGACCTGACCTGGACCCTTCCTTACCTCAGTGCCATGTCACTGGCACAGGAGGCCCCTTCCCCACGCTTCACTTGTCTCCTTGTGAAGTACAGCCAGATGAGTGTAACCACCCCAAACCAGGCAGCTGTCAGGCATGCTCAGGTGCCTTTAATTCAAAGCTTGAGCTGATACAGGAGCCACCCACCTCTTGCCACAATGAATTGGCCCCCAAAGAACATGCAGATTACATGTAATACTGCATGAGATGTGTTAATCTGTGTGAGTGGAGGGGAGTTTCTCACTCCAAAGAGATCCAGTGCACTGGGCTCTTGCCAGCTTTTTCGGTTCTCCATGGGAGGGCCAGGTTGGGGTTCACCTGACCAGGTGTCAAGAGCAAGGTTCTCTCTGCGTCAGTGCAGGGGACTGAGCACTTCCACACAGCAAGTTGTTTTATCCAAAGTAACTTTTTAAAAGAAACCAGAGAAGCTGTGCCCTAATTGCATTTGTTTTATCTATGTTGACTACCAAAGGAGGTCAGAGCAACTAGATTGAGTAGGTGTTTTTGCATCATAGGCATCTGAAACTGGGGAGATGTGCATGTCCTTCCTCCCTGTGTGCTGCACTGTTGAATTGGAGGAGAAGGGCTTTGGTGAAGGCTTGCTTTGGGTGGCTAACTTTGGGGAAACTTCACTAGGTTTGATTCTCGTTCCTCTTACACCAAGCTCATTAGCATATCTCTGTGGAGATGTCAGTGCAGCTCTACTACTGTAAAATCCAGCAAAGCTGAGTCATCACATCTGCACCGCTCAGATCTCTTCCATCTCTGTGTAGGATGAGATGCAATGCAGCAACGTAACCTCTGAGCGTGTTGTGAGTATCACTTCCTGCATAAAATAAAACAAAGCCAGACTTCAGAGTCCTGAGGGCTATTTCTCAAGGATGTGAGATAAACACTGGCAAGCGGAATATGCTGATATGGGCAATGTGAGAAACAATCTGAGCTGGTCCACCAAGCACTGACCTCAGATGAAGGAAGCCAGGGCTCCTTCCCCCTTTCTACTACTGACTTATTGGGCCACTTGAGCCAGCAACTTTATCTCCTTGTCTGTCCTGCATAATAACCCTTCTGGAGCACAGACCACCCCTTACCATGATTTTGTGTAGTGCCTGGCACAACAATAGCCCAGTCCCAGTGGCAGAGTCTACCTGCTGACATGAACACGTTCTAGGGCCTCTCCAGCCCTCGCCAGGCTGGGAACTGATCTCCCGGAGGCAAAGAAATCCCTGTGCTTTGCTCTGGACTGTGCAAGAAAAGTCCAAGAGAAAAAAGGGAGAAGTCTCTGTGAGGGACACTGTGGTGCAGCAATTCCATGCTGCTGTGACATTGCCTTGATGAATGGCACATGTGTCATGGGTCTGATGGGCAGGGGGTCTTATACTGAGTTTCAGGTCCTTTAGGAAGCTTGACTAATGGCCTGTATCCTCTAATTCTGGGCTAGGTTCCTTCAAAATCCCAAACTACTCGTTCTCCTGCATCTGTGATGTACAAATGCCTGCTACTGCTCTTTGTCTGATTTTGCCCATCCTTTTGCAACATCCTTTGCTCCTTCCTGCATATCTCTGCTCCAGGTCTCTCCCAGCAATGCCAGCCAGTCCATTTTCTTCTCCACCCCACTGCATGCCTCATGGCTGCTCTCTCTTTTCCTCTGTATAGTCATCTCTATATTTCTCTTCCTGGCCATTGCAGTCAGTCCCTGGCCACCTTGCAGAGTGCCCAGCACAAGCCTCCCTCTTCTGTTCTCAAGCCTGCTGGCTTCACAGGCAGACAGGATATCGGGGTATAACATGCTGGATCAGCTCTCAGGGCTCCCTGTTAAGAACGGGATATTGAGGGACAGGCATCTGCTGCTTCTTGGCTATCCCTCTCCTCAGTGCCCTTCATCTTTCATCTAGCCAAGACGGTCTCCCCATTCTTGATCTTTACTTCATCTCACCGCTTCTTTTTGTTTCTAATACTTTTTTTAGCTTTTCTCAGACTCCTGTGTGGGCAGTTTGGCCAGAAAGCACATAGAAGTCTGGACAGAAAAGCCGGGTAACACCAGTTTGTATGCCCTTTGCACCACACACTTTTGGACCCTCAGAATGAAAGCAGGAGCATTATCCTGCCTGCCTTGATCAAAATACCTACAAAATGCTTGCTGAGTGGGAAGCAGGTCTATCCACAGCTGGCCACATGCTGTGTGTTCATCAGCATCCAGCACCTCTGCCGTACAAATAGATATGTAGGCATTTTTTCTTTCTGGAAATCCTTCACTTGGTGGAATCTATCAGGTCTCAAACTACACCTGGTATTTTGTGGACCCTGTCACAAGTGATCGTAAAGATGAACTTCAGTATATCACTAGGACTACAGAGTTAAACACACAGTGCTCAAGATATTTATCAGGTTTTTAGGACGACAGTTGACAGGTCATCTAGCATACAGGTAATATCACCATCCCAGATCCTCATACCAGAATAATGTCCACATTCAACATTATCAGCTACCTTCTCTTTTGTAGTGTGTTTTGTAATGAAGAGGTGTTTGGTGATCTGACTGAGAGTGCAGAGACTGTCAGCAGTCTGGGAGGTTTGCCATCCGTGTGGGTCCAGCAGGTGAGGGCCTGCACAAAGAGGAGAACAACTTTCCCAGCACCACAAGGTTCTCACAAACTGCTCAGTGGCAGAGCTCTACATACCTGATTCTTAGTCCAGATCTTTTGTCAGCACAGTTGCTGCAACAGAGGAGTTACAATGTTGGACTTACCTGGCTTCTCCTGAGTCAGGCAATTAAAATAATGTGGTTTCCACAGTAACATCACTACTGCCACACTGCACCACTGTCACTACCCTATTCAGGTGGAGATGAAATTTACAGTAATAGATGCATCACGTGGAAAGATGGTGAAGCTTCCCCAGTCTTGAGTTGAACTGAAACTTGAGTTGTTGAGGTCAGAAGGCCCCTTTTAGCCCAGATTACCTGACCTCCTGCACGGCACAAGCCCTAGAGGTCTGTCCAAGGAGCCCAGCAGTTGAAGAACTCCATGGGCAAAAGCAAATTCTGACTGGCTGCCTTCATTTGATGTAAAATCATTTTGCTTTCCAAGAGGCTGGAAAAGTAAGGACTCTAAAATGGCCAAGAAAAGTTGATCCCAAAGGGGCTCAAGGTTTTCCCCAATGAACATCACCAGCTGGTAGGAAGGAAAAGTGCAGAAACACATGTATTTGTAGCCAGGACCATACAAACAACCAAGTCATGAAGAATCGGACAAGACAAATCACACCTGTATTTCATGTGACCTAGTAGGTGTATTGCCACAGGGCTGTATTGACATAGTACTGCCATGCTATTTGATTGCTTTCCAAAACCTCAGTGAAGAAACTAGGACTTCTTCTCTTTTGTCTCTTGCACTGGAGAAAAGGGTAACATTAGGTCAGAGAATCAGCTCAGAAGGAGAAGCCCAGCATTTGAGTTCCCACTCTATGAGAAAAAACAGAAGACCTATTTGTTTGTGGCTCATGCTGCATGCCCCAAACCCAGAGACACACAATTTACAGTCATGGCCCTTTCACCTTTCTTGCTCCTCAGAGGATAAAATGGTTTCCTGTTTATTCCAATGGGCAGCTGTTGTATCCGCAGGGGAGAGCAGCACTCATGGTTAATATGGCTGATGTCCAGATATGTTCTGCAGAAGTTGCTACTTTTGTTTGTTGGACCATCCAGCAGCTGCTGAATGTCCTGCCTTTGGGGGTAGGAGGCTCCCAGGCAATTCTAAAATGCTTGAGCATGGGAGAGGACTTGCTCCCCCCACACTGGGATCAACAGGCAGGAAAGAGGTCCTGAGGGCTTATTCAACCTCTGCTCTGTTCTGGAGTACATCAGGAGCTACAGGGTCTCCTTCACCTTTTCCACCTGGTTCATCTGTGCCCCAGGGACATTCTGTTTCACCCATGAGAGAGCGGAGGCAGTGTGCTGCCTTGGGTCTCATAACCTCAGCACATGGTGCTAGACATGAGGTGGGGCTGCCAAAGCTATGAGACATCCGGGACTAGGGAGGGAAAATCCCTGTAGTCAGTGTCCAGGCAAGAAAAGTCTGGGGACATGGGCAATCCCTGGAAGTCACCAGATAAATATTATCACCATGGGAGCCACTCCTCTGGCTGCTTTTGTGGTATACTTGGACAGAAGAAATAGTCCCAGGATGCAGAGGATGCAGCCCCCAGGGGGTTCCCTGCCAGACATGCAATCACCATAGGCCATTTTTGTCTCCTCCATCAACATGGAAGAGGCAGTTAAAATTAAATGCCCTTGGGAAGAAAACACCAAAGACAATTAAATGCAGGATAAAGACAAAACCTGCTGCCTCCTGTGTCTGTATGTTTATCTTTTGACATCAAGAGCACTTCTCGTGGTTGCTTTCCTTCTTTGCTTCTGCCTGGCAGGGCTGTGTTGTCTGTTCATGTTTTTAAATGCCACAGTGACCCAGATTTTGAACAGGCAGGTGGTGATCCAGGCAGTGGGTTTGTATCTGACTCTGCTTATGCAGTCAGCTATGAATTGCTGAAATGGAAAGAAATCAAAGCCTAATCTCCAGTGACCTGTACACAGGCATCAGAATCACCATCAGCCTGGAACTGAGGCACCGAGGCACAGGCTGCAAAGTGGAAACATGGCGAGCTAGCCTAATGAATCAGTCATACCCTCTGGTCAGGCAATAGCTGGTACCAACCCTGTGTCTACTCATTGACTTTGCTTTTCAGCAGCACCTACTGTGTGCATCTCCAGGCTGGGAAACATGCTGGCTCACAGGCAATGCAATAGCCAGGGCTCTGGAGAACCCCTGTTGAAGTGGTAATTTGTTTTAAGCATGTAAACCACTTGTTTATTACATAAGAAAGCATATCAATGGTTCTGTTCTGAGTCCCACAGCGAGCAGCAAGAGGTAGGTGAAATCTGTACAGCCCAAATTGCTCTAAATGAACTAGCTTCTCTGATTTTTCTGGCCATTTCTGTGGGCTCCCTCATGAAGGTGACAGCAGAGCAAAGGGCTGTTGGTGCAGTTGAAGGCTGCCTGGACAGTGCGTGTGAGAAGATCAATGGGTGCTGGTGGAGGCAAGGGAAATACAAGGTTAACAGGGGCTGCTGAGAGGCAGGAGGGGAGATCTTGTGTAAATCTTGCCTGTGCAATCTCACTCCTCAGTCCTAAACTGGTTCCTAGTCCCAGCAGGGACTTGGCACCTTGTAATCAGTAAAACATCTATGCTGTCAAACCCTTTGGTGGTAGAGAAGTCCGGTCACCCCTCCTGGGGAGGAGGGAGTTAGGGCACAGGGAAACAACATATCTTAGGCCAAGGTGCACAAGAGTTAACAGCATAGAAAGGTGGATGAAATACAGCTTCTTCAATCCCAGGCGCTGCTCCTGGGGATTTCCTTCATCCTACAGATGCAACATCCACAGTATTTTTTAATCCTCCTGAACAGCCCCCTGCTCTTTAAGAGGCAGAGAAATGTGTGCCATGACTTTTCAGCTCCATAATGTTCCCCTCCTTCTGTTGTTAGCTCTTTTTTGTTTTCCCACCTTTCTTTCATCTCAAGCTTTCCTCTCCTCATGGGTTGTATCACAGCCCTCTGTGTGGAACACGTCCTCTGCTCCACAAGAGGCCAGTGACATGGTGAATAAATCCCTCTGAGGAGTTTTGCCTGGTTGATCAATATATGCTGCTGCTTCAGTTGTGTCACCTCAACAACTTTAATGAAATGAACGCAAATTTTCATGCTTATGCCACTCATTCTTATCTGTGGCAGGAGAGTCTTCCCAGTGCTGATTTCCCAGGTTTCACTCTCAGTCTCTGTGTTAGCAGCAGTGGTGTGCCATGCTCACCTCCCTGCTATCATCCTCTCATCATCCCTTGCCTGTTCTCATCCTGTCTTGTGCTCCTTGCCCTGTGCCCATTCTTGTGGTGCATGCATGTCCTCAGAGTCACCAGCTTCTGCTCAGTGTTCACCCAGCCAACCCTCCCGGGCCTCCTCCACAGCCTGTTTGCTCTTTCTGCTGGAACCAGCACACCGCTGCCTCCCGAAGCCCCTTGCGGTGTTTGTGAGTTGTGTGGAGCCCGTAGGCAGCCGAGTGATGGTGATGCTGTATCCCTTCTATGCTTCCAGTCAAGAAGAAGGTGGGAATGATCCCAATTAAAGAGTTGCTCAGAGCTGTTGTGATTCTTGGTGGCAATCACGTTTATTGCAGCAGGATGGCAGGAGGAGTGCAGATCCAGACCTCACTGGGAAGAAAGGAGTGCATTTCAGCCAAATACATTGACAAATAGCAGAGATGAGGACTGTAATATGTTAGCATGAAAAAAGGTGATTGCAGTGCCTCTCTGCAGAAGGTAAATGGGGTTTTGTTTAAGCAGAAGTTAAATATCAGAAGAATGATGATCTTACAAATGAAACACAACACCTCCAGGGGCTTATTCCTATATCAGCCACTAATTTACTGTGTGACCTTCACTAGTTCATTCAAACTCTCTCTGCCTCAGTCACTTCTTGTGTCAAACAAGCCCAGTGACAAATTCCTTTCTTGTAGAGGTCTTGTGAGGACTATGTATCTGCACGAGATCCTCACAGGATACGTCAAAGGCAAAGTGATTTTTCACCTGAACCACATTTAGTATCCTCAGTTATGTAATGTGGCACATTAGCTCGCTGGTGCTAAGCCTGGAGCATCCCACTCAGAGCCCATCCCACCTGCCTTACGTGAAGGCGTGTGTTGCCCCTCCACAGCCACTTCTCAGCACACTTCCTCTCCCCCTGCTTCCCTGGGTATCGTTTTAGCCTCTCTAACACCTCCTCCTTTGCCATAGCATGCCGGTCTTCAAAGAAGAGCCCTTGCCTCGGCACAGATGGGCACAGCCAATCACTTCCCTTTAAAAGGATATGTTGCCTCAGCAACCAAAGTTTTGAAGTCGGTCAAAGTTCTGGAAAAAAAACCCAATTGTGATGGGAAATGACACTCAGGAACAAATGTACCATGTTGCCATGGCAGCCTGAATACTTGCACAGAACTTGATGCTTTGAAAATATAAAAAGACTGTGCTTCAAGTGAGTCCAACTAACTAAAAGCCTTTGTCAGGTAGCTGCACAACAACAAGTGTCTGGTGTTTATATTTTATACCTGGCGTGTGAGTGACTCCCTCACTTCTGAAACAGAAGTAGCTTCTGCTACTATTTGAAACTGCAGGTTTTTCTGGGTTGCCTGGTCTGGTATTGATCTGTTGAGGTTATTTCTGTCATTTGAAGTCCATCAGTTCTTGGTTGTCTTGGTTTCCACATCTGTGTTCTATCTGTTATTTCATTCAGTGCACTTTCATGCCACAGTGTCTGGGCTAAAAACAGCAGGTGATTTGTTCAAAAAAATGGATCCTCTCCCTAGTCCCACAATAATCCACGCCTTTCCTTTGAGCCATGAGGTACATGAATGGCTTTCAGGGCTACAGTCTGCTTCATTCAGCTCTGTGAGCTGAATCAAACATGATTTTTCTCCATCAGGTAAGTGCCTTCTCCTAGTTATAGTGATGAAGAAGAATAACCAGCCTGTGGGTACTCCTGTGCCTGTTGGACAGGCTCTCTGCAAACCCAAAGGTGAACTGAACTCCTCTGAGAGTCTGTAAGACCATTCAGATCTGGAGTTCATCGCCATTTGCCCTAGAAAGGCCTGACTCTCATTTGGTATCTACTTGGTAGGGCTCCCTGTGGCCTGGGAAGCTGGGAAGAGTGGAAGGAGAGGGAGAAACTGGATTTCAGTGATCTGTTGCTGTTATTCTTCACTGTCTCAGGCAGCCAGCCCTCTGGCAAAAGCAATGTGGGTAGGAAAAGGGCTGTGAGATGCAGAAGGAAAACAGACACTGGTCCAGCCCTGAGAAGATTAAATCCCAAATGGTATTTAGGAGGAGGGGGATTCTCAGTATTTAGTTGAGAAATAATCTGGGGCTTTGATACCACATTTCATTCCTTGCTGCTGAACCCTTTGTGAGACCTGAGCAGAAGGACACCTCTCTCAGCTGGGCAGAGCCAACTGATGCCTTTGGCAGAGCCAACCCTTTGCTGTTGGAGGAAAACCCTCTGTCTGAGGACCCACCATGCTGCGGGTGCAGTGAGGCCAGTGATGGGCCCCGGGTACGGGTACGTGCACGGAGGACTGCCCACACTAGGCGGGGCCACAGATCAGCAATCCCGCTCCACCATCATCGGTGAGGACCTTTCGTTTTCCCGTGTTCAGTGGAGTGTGTGTTTCTATTGCCCAATCCATGCTCGCGTTGTGTCATCTGTGGTTCTGCTGCATCTCTGTTCGCCTCCTCCCTGTTGCCCTGGGTGGTCCAGTGTTGGCTGCTGTAACTCATAGGCTGTGTGGGAGTGACCTAATTTGGAGAGACTGTGGAAGGAGCATCGGGAAGCCCACAGGAGAGCGGGGATTTCTGTGCTCCTTGGCAGAAGATCAAGCCACATATCCAACGCCTGCAGCTCCTGGGCTCTCTTCCCTGGGTCACCTACTCCTCTCATCCACATGTACATCTCACCTCAAACTGCTCTTCTCCAATTAGAGTATTAAGGAGACAGTTTATCTCAAGTGCTTTGGAGAGGGCGTCACTGTTCTTAGCTTAATTACTTGGCGTTGCAAAGGTTTCTAGTCTCTCTTTTCCCCTTGACAGTTTTATTATGGAAAAATTTTCCACTCTGGGCTCTCTCTCCTTTGTGTCTTTGTGTGGCGTTTACAATTAGGGGCTCCTCATACTTGTTCTCAAGCAGCTCGAATAAGAGATTGGCTTTAGAGAAAACACGCATCTGGCTCTGAGAAGGCATCAGAGAAATGCCAACTGTTTCATAAGGATGCACTCTGCTCAGATCCAGCTCCCCAGCCTCTGGTTCCCACGCCTGCCTTTTCTTCTCTTGACCCCCACATCTGCAGCAGACCCAAGGGTGAGGACCAGTCTTGTGCCTAGTGCCATGTTCCTCTTTGCAGCAGTGCCCTCCCCACACTGTTTGGGACTGCAGGGCTATGAGCTTCATCCCTTAGGGAGTGCCCTCTGCCACTCTGCCTAATTTCTGCTTTTTATCTACTGTTTGTACGGAGCCAAGCCGATGGATGGAAAGGTGTGGTACTTTCCGGGAAGATGGAGATGGGATCTGGGGAAGGCTGCAAGAAGACATGGAAGAGCCATGAGATCATTGCAAATATTTACTTGAAATGGAGCCCTTGATCTGAGTTCATCTGATGTCTGTGTCAGTCTTCCTGGAGACTAATTCCACAATTGCACACTAAAAAACTGTAAAATCCATAATCACCAGTACATTTGGAATTGTTCCATTTTACTGGAAGAGTGCTCACTTGTGCTCAAGCCTACAGCAGTCCTAATCAGGAGGCTTATTTTGTGCCATAAGGGGCTAAATATGTTTCTGAGATCCAAACTTTACAGACTTAGAGGGACACAAACTTCTTCTTAATCTTTAGAAGAAAAAAGGAAAAGCCTATTTCTGGCAAGCATCTTTCACTGTAATTAAAGTATCGCCCTGGCTGTTATTCTGCCCACTGTGTTTTGTTATTTTATGTGAAACAGGTCTGTCTTCTGACCGCGTCATGTAAGAATATTGCAGTCACAGCATGCAGGACAGGACATTGAAAGTAGATGGTGTGTACCCCAGCCAGAGCCTGTCATTCTGCCGTACCGGTGGGGGCTTTCAGGGAGAGGCGTCTGTGTAGGGTTTTCAGATAAGGAATGAAGGTCTGTTTTGTGTTATGTTAGTATTTTCTCTGGGGTTGTATTTTGTTTCTGTATTAGTAGTGACGAGTAAAGCTGCATTGGTGGGAATGAAGCAGAAATGGTTTCCTAGAGAAGTCCCAGTGGATCCATGGTGGTTGCTTTGCTAATACTTTATTGCTTAGAGTTGACTCACTCTGTCCAGAGCTGACCTGATCAGCAGTGGCAGAGTCTGCCGCACAGGACAGAGCCTGGTGACGTGGATTTTTCCAGGATGGTGAAGATGGCCACATGCCGTTACCTCTGATAGTTCCTCACAGGACCTGTAAGTAACGTTTCTGCAGGTAGGAAGTGTTGTGTAACCATGTGGTTGTTTGCAGTTTGGGTGCATTGTTTGGGTTTTGCCACTTTTGAGATGTGCAAGAGTTTGTGTGTGTGTGCGCATGTATTCACTCATCCCTAAGTCATAAATTGCCATGCCCCTCAGCCAAAGGAAACTGTAGCTCGTTGTTCCCAAAGACCCCTGAGAACTGCCAGCTGAAAACACTACCAGCACAAATAACCAGTGAGAACTGCAATTTCCCACATCCTAAAATAGGAAAATGGCTGCAATTTCTCACCCTCTTTTTTTTTTTTTTTTTTTTTTTTTAAGGGGCTTGTGGCTGAATGAATGGCATTCTGGTCTCAGCAGCTGGCACAAACCTCTGTTTATAGTGTGTGTACAAATGTGCAGTACCAGCCCCTATCTTGAGGCTGGATCAGTCCACAGGATCCTTCTACCCCTGGACTGCTGCTGAGCTGAAACTGCATCAAATAATTATAAAGTCAGGAAAGGGGGCAGAGGGAAGAGTGAGCTGAAGGTCGCACCAGATTTTGGCACCTGTGGGACAGAGGGGAGGGTGACATCACTGACAGTGCTAGAAAGAAGGAGGAAAAGCAGACGAGGGAGGAGAGATTAGGTGTTTGGTGTTAGTGGTTGCCACAGATTATGCAGAAGGAAATACAAGAAAGGTCATGGGAAACCCAAGTTAAGGAGGAAGATCAGGGATGGGACATTGCAGAGATGCCAGAGGAAAAAAACGTAGCTAAGGGGACAAGAGTGGGGTTGCTGTGGGGGGAAGCAGAGGAGACCTCAATAAGGTTGAAGAAAGGGGGACAGGAAGGAGGTACTTGTGGGGGCAACAAGCAACTCTGCAGCTGGTGCAAGTTCTCGATGGGGGCTGAGGCAGGTCCAGCAGACCATGGCAGGCATCGTTAATGTGTGCCACTGGGCTACCTACACCTGTGCTGGTGTAGGGTTGTCCCAGAAGTGGACAGTCTAGCAGTCCTAGGAGTGACAGCAGGACACAGGGCCAGTGCAGGCAGACAGCTTTGGAGCTATTGGTTGCAGACTGCCTTGGTGCAGCAGGAGGTAGCTGATGGGGCTTGGTGTCCATGCTGGGGAGGAAAACCCAGGAGACACAAGCAGTGACAGAATAGCAGTGAGCAGGATTGGGGCCAAACACAGTTTGCAACCACTACAAAAAATGTTGCTGCATGCCCATGGTAAATGGATGCCAGCTGTTGGCCAGCCACACACTTGGCCAAGTTGGAAAAAGTGCCAGCGTGTGCCAAGATAAGCACACCCTACTGTGGAACATCATGCTTTTCCCCTGGCCTCCTCTACATCAGTGGGACCCCTAGTCCTTACACACAAGGACATTGGTTTCCAGGAGAAATGGGCTCCTCCTGGACATTTGCTCTCCAACTAAAAGCTCTCTGTCCTCCAGCAAGGCATGCTGCAATATCCCTGAGGTAGTAGGGCTAGATATATCCCAGCTTCTTGTGACAAGGGCAGAGCCTTTCTCCGCAGGGGAGCCAGGGCTGCCCTCCTGCTTCTTGTATGCATTCCCCAAGGACCTCTAGTTTGGCCCTGCACTGATGTGGGCTTCACGTGTGACCATTTGCTAACAGACAACATGAGATGCAATGGTAAAATGAGTTTTCCAGTAACTGTTTGCTCAACAGAGCTCTCATCCCTAAAGAGAGGAGCACCAGCACCTCCTTTTGGGACTGGTTTGCACCCAGGCCCGAGCCCAAAAGCACGGTTGCTGTGTTGAGGCGGTGGCAGCATAGCTTCCATGTCCAGAGAATGTGCAGGATGCAGCAGAAAGAGAGGCAAGCATGTTGATTAAGCTAGCACCCACGAACACTTGAAATCGGAAAGGAAGAGGGAAGTGTTATCTCTAACTACAGAGGCCATCAGGATGGACCTGGAGTACAGCAGAGTGGAAGAAGCAAGAACAGGTATACTAAAATAAATTACTCACTCAGAAAAAGGTTGGTCATACTTGATTTGTCAGAGCCAATTTGTGGTGAGCGTGCAGGCTGTGACACGCAGCGGTGACCATTTTCAGATGATTTGTTCTGAGGCAACTGTGAATCTATCATCTTGGGAACCACTGCCCTGAGAGCCTTCAGGCAGTGATGTCTAACTCCAAGGAGGGTGGATTTCAGCAGAAATGGGAAAGAGAGGGCACAGGAAAAGGTGTTTGCATTGTTGTTAGGCAAACCTAGTCAGCAAATGAAATTTTCAGTGAAATAATTTTTTTTTTTAAACCTTAACATTCCTAATATTTGCTTTTTCATAGAGAAAATAAAGATGTTGGCATTTCAAAAGAAAAAAAAAACTCTTTTTAATTTTCAATACCACATTTTCCACCAAAGCCAGGAATGAAAATTATTTAAGATAGCGTTCATCTTGGGAGGAGGAAAACAGATCATCTCTAGACAAGTTAAAGCAAAAGTCAGATGTCTTTTCACAACAATGTTTTGCCATGTCGTGTCCCAGGTCTCTCACAGTCATTCCAAGTAGTCACTTAGGACACCCTTTCGTAACAACATCATCTCAGTTGGGTTTTCCTGGGACAGCCCAGATAACAGAACAAAACATTTCTTCTTCTAAAAACAGCTCCCAGACAGTCTCTGGGCACCCTCAGTCTGGTTATATAAGTGGCTCTTGAGTACAAGATGTTGTTTGGTCATTACAAACTCCCATCCTTAAATAAATTTGCCTTGGTGCTTCATGGGGAATGTTTACTCTTGCTTCCCTGAGTTCCAGCCATCAAACAAATGGGTTTTGCTTAATGAAAAGCACTCTGCAGGAGTGCTCCCTTATCTGGGAGATGGGGGTCAGGAAAGGAAATAAATAGGGAAATAAGAGATGTATTTTTTTTTCTCTTTGAACTGCAGATTTGCAGCAGGATCCCCCATTCTGCAAATTTGTTATACATGGGGTTGTTTGACTTCTGAGTTAAAAATCCATAAAGCAAACTAATTCCTTTTAAGTTTCCCACATGGATCTCAAAAAGAACAAGATATTTCTTTGCACTACGGTACAACTGGGAGTCTTTCATTACTTCTTTTTTCCCACCTAGCAGGGTGGGATGTGTTTCTGAAGGCTGCTATACCTCTTTCTTGCTTGAGCAGGATTCCGTGGTTCATGGTGGAGAACAAGTCCAGTTGAGAGGAGTCAGGACTTTTAGGGAAAAGGGTAGTGTTACCACACTGCAGAAACCCCAGACCTAGCAGAGGGATTATTACCATCACAACTGAACCTGTAGATGAATGTTCCCAAATATAAATCTCAAAGGTTTAAAAAAGATGCTGGTATTCAATATTAAATGGCATCAAGCTGCTCAAAAAATGCTGTACAAAGTAGTGCTGGTGGTGTAGCAGCCACCAGGCAGTGGTTTTCAGCACTTTTCACTGGTGCGTTGCATTTGCCCTGGCTTTAGGAACAGCACTGCTCCTAGTTTCAGCTTGGCCACACTCACAGAAGAGTGCTTTCTGGAATCCTGCATCCTGAAGGCATGGCATCAATTACAACTACATAATCTGTTAGAGCAGTTGCATTCACAGCAGTGAGCTGCAAGATGAAAAGGGCATCCGTTAGCAGACCCATACCTCTCCACTTGCACACCCAGTGTGGTGACAGATATGAAAGTCAGTTTCCAAAGTAGGCTCATGTGATTCGTGTCAGTGGAGCTGATGCAAACATAAGGTAAAAACATGGTGGTGCAAACCCAGCTTTCCTTTGTCTGTTCCAGCAGACAGTTTTGAATGCGTAAGAAAGATTATATCATGCAGGGTAAATCTTGAGTGATCTTGCCTCAGGAGGACCCTTCCAAAATCCAGTGGTTATGGGAATTTCTGAGCTGGGAGATGCTTCTGGGTGACTATGTTTAATAATTGCTGGAGAACCCAGGTATAGCTACAACACTACCTCGTCAGGATGTTCCACTGTAAAATAATGAGTATTTTTTCAGACAGTGTTTACTGCTGTCATTTTAACTACATTTTTATACTTGACAGTCTTCAAAACATTGTAAAATTACAGGAGAGTGACCTGGATGCAGTTCTGCATGTGTTGGACTGTGAGCTGAATTTGGCATTTCAGCTTAGACTCTTTACTGCTAGAGAGAGAAATACTCCCAGCACTCTGGTGAGAAAAGCCTCCCAACCACCAAGAAAACAGAGGAAACAAGTAACTCAATTCTGTTATTATTATTTGTAAGATCAGAAAACTTCTTATTCCTAAGAAATAACGTGGAAAGTTATTTTCATAGAACAGTTTTGCAGAGCACCTTAGTCCTAAATTCTATGACCAAAAATAAAAGGGTTTCTTGGTGTTTCTAAACTGCTTTTCACAAACCCAGGTAGCATATAGGATTTTCCAGTGTTCTTAAATATTTATTTGGCCAGCGAGTACAGGGGATGTCACAGTGTTCTGGAGCCAAATGATGTTCCTACAGCCTTGCCTTGTACTGAGCTTAGACACACAAACAGGCAAGGGCTACTGTGGAGCCTTCACCTTATGAAAATGTTCCTAGAGTGATGGAAAAGGAAAAAACTTAAACAGTTCTTGAGAAAAGAGGGGTATGCGGGAGTGAAGTGCAAATTAAAAGAGTAAACCAAACATTAGAAATGACCAAATAGCAGATAGCAAAGCAGAAATATTTTGAAATGCATCAGCGAATCCTTGTGGACAACCTTATACAACCTAGTGCCATTGGGTTTGCTCTCTAGTCACCATTTAAGGAGCTCTTTGCATTATCTGTGCATCATTGTAACATTGATCCTAGTATGCAACAAGTCATTGTGTTTGCTTTCAGTGAAAATCTCCAGCCCCCTAGCTTGGTTTCTGTTGCCGTGTTCTTGTAACCATTCTTGAGATGGTGCCTGGTATTGTTCCACTTGTTCATTAATAACATGTGTTCTGCCTTCTTCTGGTGCAAACATTAGCCAGGCTTTCCTGAAGTTTTTAATAAACTTCTCCACCAGCACATACATTAAAATGAAAAATTATCGATGACCCCTTTTGCAAGCTATTAATGATGACATGCAATTTGGCTGATGAATCATAAGTTTGCTGTAGATTTAGGCTGTGTTTGTGTCCGTCTCAGTGGAGTCTGTCCCCTTTTTCTCCATGGTAACTGCTCTGCTTCTGACATCACTAGCCGAAATAGAGCATGGAGGTTATAAAATCCTGAGGGGGTGTGAGATGGGGAATGGTAGAGACAGAATGAAAATATAATTCAATAAAGGAAACTCTTAACGCTTAAGTCACCAGAAAGTGTCCAGGCGAAAGACATCTGAAATCTGAGGAATGGGGATATCCGCATTTTGGAGCTGGAAATTTGAGTTAAGGTTATTGAGACAATTTGGAAAGCAGAACAATCTGTGACTCCTTTTTTTGGATTGAATCCATATTATTTTCTTCCTTGGCATCAGAAATCCTCTTCATCACAATGAAGGTAAAGAGTCCCATGCTGCGAGTCAAGAAAGCTCTTTGGCAATTAGGGAAGACAAGACAGAAGCAGAAATCTCAGAGTAAGTGTACTAAAGCAGATGTCAGTTGTACTCAATCTTTATCACAATCTACCTGTGACCTGGGTTGCTGCTTTTCTAAAGTCCTGACCCCAGAAACCTTGAGCTAGATGACCATCTTAGCTTCAATTAAAAAAAAAAAAAGGCAAAAAAAGCAGACTTTTTGTGCTATGAGAGACAAATCTGACAAAAAAAGACCAATGTACTGTGGAATTTCAAAATCAGAAGGGAAAGACAATGAACCCCAAAATTCTCAGCCATTAACATTTCACAGTACAAAGCACAACTGGGAATTTCCTAGATCCCAGTTTAATGCTTTAGAGCATTCAATACTGCAGTTTGGATTCCACTGGAGGACAGGAGATCTTAGAAGTTGTAACTTGGGGTGGGAGGAGACAGAGGGTGTGGGGAAAGGTCAAGAGGATGGGAGGATGTTTAGGCTCATCTGTGTTCATTTGAACAAGGCTGTCAGTCTTGGGAGGGTTAAGTGTTTCCAGGGGAATGGAAACTCAGCTCCAGCCTTGTCAGAGCTCTGACGCGACAACACATATAAAATAAACAGCAGTGGAGTGTTATGATAATGCACATACACCAGGTCTGTGCAATGTCGGGAGCATTTTGGTTCACTTCACAAAGCTATTATCCCTTTTTGACTTGCATGGTTAGCCAATTTTAAATGTCCTGTGGACTGTTTCACTTAAGAGAAAAAAAAAGCTAATAACAGAGCCCTGTATTTCCTTACTGCAACCCTGCTTCATTTACAAAGAAGGTACACAAAACCCTCTTTCCTTGGACAAAACAGGAATGAAACAGCAGGAAGCAGTTTCTTTGTTCACAACTCTGAGCCAACATTTAGTCCCAAAATCTTTTTCTCTATGTTCTTTCATTCCTATGTTTTCCTTTTGTTTTTCTTTTTTTTCAGTGCTGGCTTTTTTTTTTTTTNNTTTTTTTTCTTTTTTTAAAATAAACCAGGTGTATGCAGGGGTTTTGTTTATTTTTACTTTAATAAAATGTCTTCTAGGAAATGTAAAAAGCAAGTTGTCCAATGAACAGCAGAAAGAATGCAATGTGAGTTCCTATAAATTTGTACCAACTGTCCTTGTCTCTGTTTCTACACAGAACCCAAACAACACAGACAGTGACCATCTGGCTCATACCCATTTGCAGTTCAACTTGACAGCATACCGAACTGGAAAAATAACTGTTAAAATGTACACTCTGGCCTTTCCCTCAGCAAGTTCCTAGCTTGGCTATCTTCACTTGGTCATTGATTTTCATGCAACTTGTAAGAATTAATTATCTTTGCGGCTTTCACTGTAGAAAGTAGGGAGACTGATGGCCAGACAGTGTTGTCTCATGTCTTATTTCCTTAGGACAGCCAGATGAAAAAAAGAAAAATCCACTTTTCTTTTTTTTTATTTCAATAAAAAGGAAGGGAAGGAAAGGAGGGAGGGAGGGAGGGAGGAAGGAACGGGGGAACAAAGGAAAAGTGCTTTTTAAGCCAACATGAGAAGAGAAGGAAAGAAAGAAACAAGAACAGGGATGAAGAATCAAAAGTAATCTACACGTATAGTTTAGGTAAAGGAATTTTACTATGCTTATTTTATAAAATGAATTAAAGCTGCCTTGCAAATACTGGTGCAATTAAATCACATCTCTCTATTGAAGCTGAACATGAAAGAATAATAAAATTTAGTTATGCCATCTGCAGGAACAGCTGTCAAATGTCTGCTGTCTCTGTTTATTTTGGTGAATCTCAGTGAGCTTGAGCCATTGCATGTATGCACAGCATGTATATATAATTCTATTAAGAGGACAGGTGATGTGCTGTGGTCCTTTCTCGAGCTGGTTTTAGTCAGGTGCTTAAACATACATGTTCCAAAATGTTTTTGGCTGAAGGCTTGGACATTACACTGCACCAGCATTAGCAAGGATGCCGCAGCGGCAGAGGTGTCATACGGGGTCCTTGGTGTGAAGCCATGCAGGATGACACCTTCACTTGCTCCCAAGCCCAGGTGCGAAACTGGCACAGAGCAAGAAGGGGAATGCAAGCAATCATCACAAGGTGATTCAGATGTGAGCAAGGCGAGCCCAGAGTCACAAATATTAGCTCAAGGGTGAGGAAGAAATGTCGCCATCACTTTCCAGGTCACTGTTTCACAGGTGGGCATCTTCAAATCCTAAGCGTTAGACTCCCACCTCACCTTCTCCCCCATTTTGCACTTTCACCATGCCGTGATGTGTGGCCTGAGCTGTGCAATCTGTCACCATGCCGCAGCTGCTCCATGGGGTCACAGAAAGCCATGCCTAGCAAAGAGCAATGGGGAATATAGATATTTTTAAATTGGTGAGAAGACAAGGCACAGATTACAAGAATCAGCCTGAGAGCCTAACCCCAGCTAGCACTGCAGCTGGAATCCAGCTAAAGGAGCAGAGAGGGTGTAGGGGTACACTTCCAGGGGTGAGCAGGCAGGCTGGCTACTCTTTTAAGGTAGAGATGGTGCTCTTTTTTCTAGACCAGTCAGACAGTGTTGCTGCCCGTCTCAAAGGTAGACAGAAAATGTTTTGCTCTTTGGGTTCAACTGTCCTGTTCCTCTTCTGTATGGGCTTGAGATAAAGCTTTTTTTGAGGACACTTGGTTTCTTGCTGACGTGGCTGGTGCACTCAGTGGCACAGAGTTTCCTGGAGGCCTGATGACCTTCCTCGGGCCCCCATGTCCCACGAGAGCTGCAGAAGGAGCTTCCAACAGCTGCCAATGTGGCGGTCTCCCCCTTGTCCTGAGTTAAGATGCAGATATGTGAAGTGACAAGTGTGGGTTTGCTCCAGCCATGTGACAATGAATAAACCCTGATTGTGTGATTCAGATCGTGCAGATGCTGTGTGATCTGAGCAAAGATGCAGGGGCTGATGCGTAGGTCGGAAGAAAGTGGAAGAACCTGCAAACTGGTGTCCTCCTTATCAGGCAAGGAGGCAGGTGCTGATTAAAACACAAGGATGTTTGGTTTCTCCAGCAGTGGCTTCTCTGCTTCATACTGCCTGTGCCCTCAAGTTTGCAATCTGCTTCAAGACACATACAGTGATCCAGGTTTCACTGTGTTTGCATTTGATTTCAGCAGTGTGTGCCAGGCATGTGCTCATGAGAAAGATAGGGTCGGTCTTGACTAAGTCCTACAAGAACAGCAGATGTTGGAAGGAAATGTCAAGGAACGCAGTGCAATAATTTTAACTTTATGCTAGTTTATGGATACCTTCCTGATTTTTGGCAGCTGTACTCAATAGTGTCCCATAGCAAAAGACACACTTCTGAGTGTGGGGTGGAAACCTGTTGCTGCCTGGTTGGGATGAGCACTCTTTTGCTGCAGAGGGTGAAGTGCTCCAGCTTGGTTGCAGAGAAGGTAGTTCGGGAGGCAGAGAACATCTGCCTGCTCATAGGCAGAGGATGTGATATGACAGCATGTCTTGCTGCCCTTGGACCCAAGTTGTAGCTATTACTGCAGATAACTACAGGTGTTGTAATTTTATCACTGTGCTTTTTCCAGAACTGTGTATCTTAGCACATTTCAAAAGAAGCAAGCAACCCACAGTAAGCATGCTAATTAGCAAGTGGTGCTGATGAGAGACCAAAAAGATGCTGGAGGGAAAAAAAGCCACAAATCGTTCACAGGATCAGACATTGCAGCTCTCAGCCAAACTCACATCCCGCAGTCAGTCTCCTGGCTTTGTGGGGTGACATTTCTAGCCTTTGAAGTCACATTTTCATTTGACGTCTTTGTGTGCTGAAGGTGAGTCCATGCTGCAATCCCTGATGTAGCAGAAACAGATGCAGATGGGCTAGTACAAATCACACCTGCAGCAGAGCAGAGCTGAGCCGAGCACAGCCTGCAAACCCTGCGGTAGGCAGGCACCAGCTGGGGATGCGGGCAGCCCAGCTGTGCGGCTGTGGCTGCTGCTGGCCAGGCTTGGGCAGGCTTGTTTTGAGCAAGGATGTCCTTGAGCAAGGCAGGCCAGGCACATGCCCTGCACTGGAGGTCCCAGTTGGGAACCTGACTCCTGGGAGGCTGCTAAGACTGCTCATGGCTGAAGGAAATGGCATCTTGCTTCAGAAACAAATCACAAAGTCTTCTCTTTCACGTTCCCATAAACCACACAATTGTTGTCTTTTTTTTCCTCCTTTTTCTGGGCTCTCTCCCAAGTGCTTTCTCAGAATTTCCAAAAAAACTAACGCACAGCATAATGGAAATAGAATTAAAAAATACATTTTATCTTTTTTCTTGCTGGACTCAGCTTTTTTAAGGTGAGAATGTCACGATGGATTAATAGGGAAGTTCATTTCCATTTTAATTTTAATCTGCAATGGAGTGGGTCACCCACTTTGCTCTCTGAATGAGGCACCATGTGCTGAAAGCTGTTATCTCTAGGCTTGGCTGTGTGAAGCAGTGCATTGTATTAACTTCAAATCTCTTAAGCGTTTTAATTAAATTCTAGGTGTACCTACTGGGTGGATTTGCAAAGACTACTGCTAACCTAGCAAAGACAATCTCTCTCGAGGAGGTGCCCCTGTAGCCAAAGGTGAAAGAAGCTGGTCCAAAATTTTGTTTAAAATGGTACAAATTGACTGGGTGAAAGAGGGTTCCTCTTAGTGTGTCCTTTCAGTGGGGTAAACACTGACTTTTCACAGCATTAGGGAGGAGAGGTAGAGGGGATTGTTTGAGTCAAACTGAAGGAGAAAATTTTACACATATTTTTCTCAACAAAAAAAAAAGAAAAACAGTATTTCAGATCACCCTGAAGCTTTTTTGTTCAGGCCAGGAAAAGACACTTCACTGTTGCTTTGTGAATCTTCTGCAAATCTTTCCTTTTCTTTTTTTTTTTTAAAACAAAAATGCTATTCAACTGTTCAATCAAAAACCACTGTTTTGAAATTCAGTGTTTGGAATGCTGTTTGAAAGTCTGAAGTCACTCTGAAAAACCTTGATGCAATTTAGGCTTTTCCAAAATGGAACATCTCATTTTTCACATGTCTAAGTGACATTTCATGGCATTTTCCAAATTCCTTCTTCTCATCACACTTTTTCTTTTCCAGACAAAATTATTTGCCAATTTTGACCCAATTTTGCAAGTAGTTCCATTTAGCGTTTGTCAAAAAAATTTCAAATGATCTAGTTATGCTGCAGTGAGATGCCAGAAGAAGACATGGGCTGCAGCAAGGGCTGTGTGAGGCAGGAACGGAGGGGCAAGGGTGTGGGTGGCTAAGGGTCCTGGCCACTGTCCTCACTGAAGATGCTTTAATTCAGCAAATGGTGTGCCACAGCAAGAGCACTGCTTGTGGAACAAGAAGTGGGAGGAAAACCTGGAGTGCAGAAGGTGTCAGGAGAAGAACTGAGGGGCAACAGAGAGAGTTAACTGGAACAACCAGAATAAACCAAGAGTGTATTCTCTGGTGACAGTGAAGCTGTACTAACTCATCCCATCTCAGTAAGGAAATGAATGCGACAAAATTGATTCAAAGCAGACTCAGAGCCTATTAAGATGGTTGTGTAGAGGCTTAAGCTCAGCCAGATGTCCAATATATCTTTGAGCTGGCCAAAATGGGAATGGGGAAAGGGTAGAGTCCCATTTGCAGGCTCAGGGATGCTTCACAGGTGATGAGCAAAGCTGGCAGACAGATTTGTTGCCCATTAGCCTGCCAGTCTTAAGACTGTGAGTTCTTATCCCTGCTTGCAATAAACCAGGGTCTGTTTGCATCCCTGTCCCTATGTTGTCAGCAGAAGCCAAGAGACCCAGACACATCCTGGAGAGGGTGATGAGAAGTGCTGTGCTCTCTGTACGGTGCCAAGTGAACAACACACTGAAAGCACAGATGATACCCTCCAAATCTGCCCTCCCCTTGGATAACACCGTGCTTCTTCAAGGTAAAGCCTTTGTATTCAGACACTGGCTGGGTTTCTTCAGAGCAGATCTATGGAGGACAACAGGGGATGCCTCTGCAGGTGGTAAAGGAAAGCAAGGGCAGGAGCACACTAAAACAAAAAGATGAGAAAATCTAGAAAAGAGTTCCAGGAGATGGCATCTTAAAAAATGGGTAATAAGTTTTTACCTCTTCCCTTTTTCTAGCTGCCCATCCCTCTACGGTGGCCAAGCACAGGAGTGCCTGATGGGGCTACGCAGCGCTGGGATGTCGCTGTGGATAGAGCCAAGTGGATCCTCCAGGCCCATGGGGACCTGTCCTCCCTCCTATTATTTATGTGTTGGGCTGGCTTCCATGGTAAGCAACTGTAGATCTGTTTCTCCTCATGTCTGTGTTGTTCTGTAATATTTAAGCAGAAGAGACTTATTCATGGGAAAGATGACTTGCCTACAGGGCTGGGGAAAGCCCACATATTCTAAGCATGCCTCAAGGATACAGAAGATATCCAGGTGTAAAGGAAGCCTAGAAGCTTTGGACTTGTGCAAGCAGAGGTGGAGGGAGGCAGAAAAACAGAGCCTCCTGATTAAAATGTGAAACACATAATTGCTTCACTTTCCTTTGCTGCAGCCAGGTATCCCATATCTTGTGTGTAGGACATAATACCCTGTCTCTCTCCTTCACCATAACCCCCTTGTGCCAGATGGAGATGGACATCTTGAGTGTGTTCTGGTCCACGGCGCCTGGGTGGGAGAGACACTGCAGTACCACATTGCCGCAGGGAGTAACCAGCCTCCACAGCTGCTGCTTCCTGCTGCAGCCCCTTCACTGTCCTCTCTGATATGCTGGATGTGTCTCTCATCACATAACATGATTCCTCAAGCATTATACAGGAGGATGCTTAAGAGCTCTGGGCAAGCAAGACAAGGCCTTTTATGGAAAGGAGGGGAAAAAAATTTATACTCATCTCTCATGGGTTAATTGGAGAGAGTTATTGCAAGCTCTAGTTTCTTCTCTGCACAGAGGAATGATAGGGTAGATCCTCAGCTAGCATAAATCAGCATTGCTGCACAGCCAAATGAGCATCCCTCACCACGTATGGCAAGTTGTGCTCATGCAGTCTGCTCTGCCAGTAAATCCACAGCACCCTTCTCAGTTCAACATGAGATCAAAATCTTTAAATTCATGACAGTGCCATTGCTCCAGTATCTTCCTCTGGCTTTGACTGTGTTCTATACACTCTGTCCTTAGTTCCCAGTCTCTCACAGGTCACTTTTCATTACACGATTGCTTTTCCAGTGAAAACAACAAAACAGGTAGACAGAGAGCTCTTGGGTATGCTCAAAGAAGAAGAATGATCCCACAGTGAGGACTGCAGCATGGCCACACCATGGTCAAGTCTCTGTTCTAAGCTCCCCAGGCAAATCCCCTAGCTTTTAATCCATTAAAATAATCTGTCAAAGCAGCAGATGGAAGCACAAAACCCAATGCTATGGTACTCTGGAGAATCTCAACACCTTCACTCAGTTGCTACCTCATCCTACAAGTGCAGTTCTGCCCTGCTTGCATGGTGCCTCGTGTGCAGGTAGGGAAAGTACTGTTAGGAGCCTCTCACAAGCACCACCTGGGACAAGGAGCCAGACTGTGCAGAGGCTGGTGTTGTACCAGCCTCATCTCTTAAGAAGGAGGAAGCAGCACTTGGCCAGATTTCTTGGCCTAGGGTCATTACAGAACACCATCACCTCAGCAGGAGAAGGGGACAGTGTAGACCTCAACCTTAACTCCAATTACTTGGAAATACAGAATTGAAGAAGGATTAAATAGCACTGCAGTCTCTATTTACAGGCAGGGAATGCCACAGAAGAAAGAAAAAAAGCTGATGGAAATGTGAAGGTTCAAATGAAATATCTGAGCAATGTGTTTGTAAAACAAAGATCTGTTGAAAAAGGTAGAAAAATGTTAATTCTAAAAAAAAACCCCAATGCTGCAGTCTAGGTTAGCTGATTCCCTGGGCTAATACCTTAGCTTAAATTCACAAAAGTACTTTCTGTCATGACAGCAGCTGCAGGCACACAAGTCCAGCACTGCAATGCAGCGGACCGGGGGAATCCCTTTCACTGAAGGGGGAAAGTCATGCCCCTCTGTCACCTGTCATGCATACTTCTGGCACATTGGAGTCTTTGGTTTCCTAATTTGATTTGCTAAGTTGGCAGAAGATTAGCTTAGCCACAAAATAAAAATGGTTAGTTTGCTTCTAATCTACTGAGCTGAACTGAGCTCTAGCATGGGAAGGCCAAGGGCTTTGTGGGTGGGTTGGGTTTTGGTTCAGAAGAGGATGGGACAAAGGTGCTAAAAGAGCAGAGGGGTCTCTGGGATGTATGACTTCAGGGAAGGACGAGTGATCAGAGGTCTAATGTACAAAAGCACATTGTACAAGGGGTTTGATTCCACCCAAACACCTCCATCCAGGACCTTAACATGTACGAAGGACATACTTTAAAGCCCTCCTTCCCATCCTCACACAAGACTTCTGCTGTCCTTCCCCCTCACGCTACAGAATGTGGCTTCACGTTCTTCTGCCTGGTTTGGTCTTGTCCCCACCCTGCCATCCTGGGATAGTTCTGCCACTGCTGTTATCACTGAGTATGAAGCCCTTTTTTCAGTGACAGTCTGGACGAATTTTCTGTCAGCCCCAGACTGTCTGTTGTTGACTCAAGATCTTGATGTGGTCCTTTCTGTTCCTCCAGCCCATGCATCTCCTTGACAGTCTCACTTCCCTCAGAGTAACGAAGACATGCTTCTCCCCCGCTTATTGTGTAAAGCCACTAGAGCTAAACTTCTCAAACAGGAACACCCTTAGAGCAGTTTCACAAGCTTTTAAAATCCAAGGACCACCTTTCCTTTCTGAAAGGGCTCCAAGGACATCATGCTGTGTCATCACAGAGGTTTTCATTCATAGACCAGTAACAATTAATCCATTAGAAATGCATCTATTAGTTCTGTTTATTCCATCTGTGTATATGTTTTTCAGCTCCTACAGCAGGAGAATGGTAGGTGGGAGGAGGTTAGAAAAGAAGGGGGGGTGCAGTCATTTCCCTGATCACAGTCTGATATTTCTCAAATACCATCTGAGGATACCATGCTGTAAGGGAAATTTCTACCTTTCCGTCCACTGACAGCTACTGTCTCCCCTCTCCTTCTTCCTGATGGGACTGGGGCTCATTTGATCCTTCAGTATGCTGGTTTAGAGACCAAAAGCGGTGGAGAACTAGTAATTTTTTTTTTTCCTGTGATCTAGTCCTGTGCTCTGGGTCACTCTGGGGACAGAGGATCACCAGTGTCAGGGCAAAGGAAGGAGTCAGAGCACCTGGCTGGGGACAGGGTGCAGGACAACTTTTTCAGAGACAGGTGGCCACTGGGTTTGAAACCACACACATCAGATCATCCTGGTCCAATTGGTGAGGAACACTACCCAGGGACCTTGATGCTGGCCTAGATGTTGAATTGCTAGTATTCTCCATGTGCCTAAAACTGCTGAGCCTCCCTGACATATTTCTTCCCTTGCTATCGATATTCACTGAAAATAGTTATATTAAAACTGGAGTTTTGTCTTTAGAAAAGAGTAATAGTAAAACTGTCAACAACACAAGAGATTACAGGTTTAAGAGAGTCCTTGCAAAAAGGACTGAAATTAGGGAGTGCTAATACTTTCCTCTGACAGCCACTCATTCAAACTACTGGAAGTGGTTCCTGCCTGCTGGATTTTTCATTCATCTGCATAAAAAGAGGTGAAATTGAGAGGATCCTTAACTCAACGGCCAGATGCCAACATCTCAGCCCCCCCTCCCCCCCCAATGCCATTTTCAAAGGAACTGAATGGATCAAATAGATTATGAACAGCACCTCTTTCACTTGGTCTAAGTGTTTTCTTCCAGGATCCTCTCCTGGTGGTGTGTCGCTTGCCTTACTGCTGTCACAGCTGTAGCTTTTTTTGTGGATAAGTGGAAGATTTCATTCTTCTGGGCTGCCAATTAGGTGGCTTTCACTATCAGCTAGAGCCAAAGTGACAAAATAAAGTGCAGCCTTTTGTCCTGGCCTTTGCAAAAAGGAACTAGCAGCTGTTCCAGATGAGAATAGAGACATCTTCCACCTCTTGCAGTCCAAAAGATGGAACAGAAAAACTTTCAAAATGTTAGAAATATATATGAATTTATCACAATTCTTGTTTCCCATTTAAAGAAACAATTTGTCTTTTTTTTTTTTTTTGCTTCGACCCACATGCAAGGTCCTGCACGTGGGTCAAGGCAGTCCCAAGCACAAACACAGGCTGGGCGGAGAGCGGACAGAGAGCAGCTCTGAAGAGAAGAACTTGGGGGTATTGGTGGATGAGAAGCAGAACATGAGCCGGCAGTGTGCGCTTGCAGCCCAGAAAACCAATCGTGTCCTGGGCTGCATCAAAGTAGTGTGACCAGCTGGTCAAAGGAGGTGATTCTCCCCCTCTACTCTGTTCTTGTGAGACCCCACCTGCAGTACTGTGTTCAGATGTGGGGCCCCTCAACATAAAAAAATACATGGACCTGTTGGAGAGAGTCCAGAGGAGAGCCACGAAATTGGTCAGAGGCCTGGNAAATTTTTCACTATGAGGGTGGTGAGACACTGGAACAGGTTGCCCAGGGAGGCTGTGGATGCCCCATCCCTGGAGGTGTTCAAGGCCAGGCTGGATGAGGCTTTGAGCAACCTGGGCTAGTGGAGGGTGTCCCTGCCCATGGCAGAGGGGTTGGAACTTTATGATCTTTAAGGTCCCTTCCAACCCAAACCATTCTATGATCCTATGATTCTATGATTTTATTTTAGTGTTTTGCCTTCTTACTGAACCTCCACTTATGGTGCTAGCACAAGTTAGTGACCAATTTTAGCCTAGCTATTACTTCAAAACTACTAGTTTCTTTTCCTGCTACTTGGAATAACTGTACAACTTTCTGTTCTCAGAAGTGTAAGAATGTCTTTAATAGAAGACCAACATTCAGGTATCAAAAGACCCTTTAAATTCTGATTAGACAAAACCCCAGGCTACTCGCTATTTGTGGTCATTTGCAAACAAAAAGGACCCTCTCAAAGTGCAGCGGTCAGACTGCTCATGTCCTCGCCAGATCCCAGACTGGTAATTTTTATTTGCAGTTTGGGCTGGAATATTCTTTTTCACTCCCAACACTAAAGCTTTCTGCAGGCTGTTAAACAGATGCCACATTTCATACCAGATGTGAATTTCCTAAAGTAATTCCTGCTGAGGACTAATCTAGAGCCTTTGAAGTAAGTAGTAAGGGCTGCTGTTGGCTTTGGATCACATAGGGTTGTAAAGATATTTGCAAGTTCTTTGGGATACGAAGTGATGTAGAACATCACTATAGCCCAGTAGAAGAGTCCTTGATTCATTTAAGATGGGAATCTGCCTGCTCTCTTTAATGGGACATATATTTCAGACTAAATCTGGACAGTAAATGTATTTTTCCATCCTGAAAAGTTTTTGCAATTGCAAATGTTCTGCTGGTCCTGTACCTTTATAAATCTACTAGTGGGGTCCCTCTCTTCAGTTTCAACAAAAACAAAAAATGCACAGTGAGGTGATGAACAACTAGCCTCCCCTAAGGACAATTTCATCCCAAATGGTACATTCCTGAAAAAAATACTCAGTTTCAGTGGAATGGATTCAGTTTCATTTTAAAAAAATGCTTCTTTGGAAAATTCCTGTCCAGGAATTTTGTTACAGACAGTATTAAGCAGAAGTTGCTACTAAGAAGGAGACTTGGAGGTATTTGGCTCCTGCCAGGCATTGTTTCTCAGTTTGATTAAGCTTTTAATCTTGTGTTTCCTCTGTGGGTATCAAGCTCCAGGAAACTGCCTTATTCAGATGCCTAAAGGGAAATAAGATTCAACTTCAAACAAACAACAATCATTGCTACATTTTTGATCATAAACTGGGGGGAAATGTATCATGAAGCACCGTGGCTCGATACCTCAACTTTGGGAGTCAGAATTTAAGAATCTGTCAGAGCTAATCACTTCAGATAATGCTGCAATAGAAGATTGGACTTGCCACAGGAAGCAATTGCAGCAGGAGATAAAAAAATTACATGCTGAATGATCTGATGTGAATAGGAAAGATGCTATTCTTAAAGCCCTGAGCTCCCATGATGCAGTATTTCAGCTTTGGGCTGAAATTGTAAAGCTAAACTAGCATTGTGCACTGATAATGTCAGAGCAATCAGCCGCTGGGGTGGGAGGAGAATTCCTGCTTCAAAAACATTTTTTTTGTTGAATTGCGATTATTAGTATTTAAACCAGCAGCAACTGGAGTCACTGAATCCGAGCTGCACTGTGGTAGGCTTTATTCCATGCATTACAATACACAGCCATGCCCCCAGGACCAGAAATGTGTAAACAGACAAAACAGACATATGGTTGGAGGGAACACAGGGAAGAAATGATCTGCCTAATGCTTAATATCAAATCAGCATCAGAGCCAAAATATAGTACAGGGTCCTAGCATTCTACCTGCTACAGCTGAGCATCCCCCTGCAGCTGTCTTCCCTCAAGGATTCACATTTTATATTAAAGGAATCTCATCTCAATGAGATTTTACCCCAGTTGAAATGGGGAGGGAAACGACGCAGCTGCAAAGACATAAATTCCATGGGTTAATTACCTGTTCCCCTTCCAGCTCTGAAATGTAAAGCCTTTTGGAATAAAGCATGGAAAGAGACATTCCTAAGGGAGCAGGGTTTGAGGCCAGGTCTTCCTAGGATACATGTGGGCACCTTTTCAGGGAATTAAAAATTCCTCTGCAGATGCTCAAACATCTGAAGAACAGTGGGTATCAGCTGTCAGGCTGCATTCAACACTATGTTTAGGAAGGTGAATTCAACAGACAGAGAAAGGAGTTTCTTGGGAATGTTAAGGAAATGCTGTCACAGGAGGAGACTACAAGAGCCTATCTGTTGAGTCTGGCTCCAGCTAGACACAGCAGGAGGAAAATATCAGGTTGGGAGAGCAGCTGTTAAATCTACAAGATGATGTTAAAAAAAGCAGCAAATGAGGAAAAGTTTTCCAGAAATGCATTTAACCTTAGAGCAAATCCCGCTGATAGGATTAGTGAGGCAAAAACTAGTGATGCTTTTAAAATGAAGCTAGGAGAGCTTGTGAACTGGATATTGCAATGTGCTTCTCTATGGAAAGGGGGAATGGAGCTAATTGAGCCTCCCAGGCCTTGTTCCGAAGAAGATGCTTCTGTTCTTCAGAAGATACTTTTCTAGAAAAAAAAAAAAAAAACCTCAGAAAGCTTCTAAAGTCTCTTTCCTATTTCAACACAATGAAATATTTTATAAATCTCAGAATATCTGGTAATGTCTTGGAGAGATTCTTGTGATCATTGAGTCATTTAGGTTTTTTTTTTCAGCTGGACCTGAAGCTTCTAAAGTTCTAAAACCTGAAGCTTTTTGGCTGAAAAAAACCAAAATGTGCCCCCAAATACTGAAAACTGAAAGAACAACTATCCTCGTCTGAAAACCAAGCGGGTGAACTGCAGTTATCGTAGAGTTTGTAACAAACATTTTTAGCGATCTCAAGATGATTCATTTTTTGAGAAAGTTTGAAGCCTGCCTTTAAAGGACATTTTCCCTACCACATACACCCATATCTGTTTCCTCTGGGGGAAAAAAAAATTATAATACACTGCGTTGGTATTGGTATATTAATCACACATATGTGATTATTATTCTTGATAACGCAGCAAAAGAATAAAATACAGCATTGAGGTAGAGGTCTGATTACATGTCATTCAGCAAGGGTTGAGCCACTGTATTTAGATGCTGACTAATTTGGGAGAGCGCTTATCCATCTTCCTGAGAGATTTCTGCAGCTCCCCTTCCTGAGGTATCTGAAGACTTCACAACCACTTGGGCATTTTGCTCCCAGTGCTCCTGCAAGGTTGGAAAGTGCTGGCCTCCCGTGCCCCTCACCTGCCTCCTGGGGCTCCCTGCTTCTGCTTGCCATGGCAGCTTGCAGGTACCAGCCCTTCTCATGGCTTTCCCTAAGGGGCAAAGCCCTGGATGCTTTCCCCTGACTCACGGGTGTCACCTGAAGGACATGTCCCAAGAAAACTGCCTCTGTGATGACACAGATCTGATTTCTCTGGTACAACATCACCCAGATGTATGCTTGCACCATATGTCCTAAATATTGGTTTGACTTAACTGAGCCTGCTTCTTAGTTAAAATACAAGCAATTTACTTTTCTCCCACAGTGTACGCAGGAGGGGAAGAGTAGAGAGTTCCTGAATAGGTATAAATGCTCTCCCTCACATTCCCCTTAACAGTGCCCCAGAGTGTATATCTCCAGTCCAGGGCACTGTGTCCATCTGCAAGTTAGCTCTAAGGAAGCATCCTTCCTAGGGGACATGGAGTCCCCACATCTGCACTGCTGCTGAGACACGTTTGCTGGGAGCTAGAAAAAAACACTAACATCTAAGATGAGGAGCCACAGTTGCAAAGCCTTTAGGGACAGCAGAAGTCAATTCAGTGGTGACTTTCTCAGATTGAAAAAGCTCCAGATCTGGGACAGCTCCAGGACTTGTAACCAAAGCCTTTTTAGGAGCCTGTGAACTGACAGTGCAGGCAGACCCATCAGTGGCAAAAGCTGGAGGAGGCAGCAAGACTCTGGCTGAGAGGCTGGCAAGGAGAAGCTATGAGAGTGAAGCTAGCCCAGGAGAGCCAGGAATCACCCATCACTCAGCCCAGAACTATAGCAACATGAAAAGACAAGACAATCAATCTTTCTAACTTACTTGGCTACATGATCGAGGAACATTAAGCACTGCATCATAAGGTTGCTGTACTTGGAAAGGTATTTCAAGTCCACAGTGTACTGAACCACAGCATGCTGAGCAAGGCTGGATGGGAGGTTACTGGTTGATTCTTACGGAGACAACAAACTCCTCCACATAGCAAGAAAGGACCACACATAAAGATCACACACACGAGCTATACAACACTTAAACTCCTTTAATCAGGCCCCAGGATCCAGGCAATGAAGCACATCTGAATGTCTCTGGCGAGAACATGATCCCACAGAGCACAAAGACAGTGGGGTGCACACAAGGTTAGAGATGGCTGAGCCAGAGGACATGGGAACTCAATCTTGCTTCAGCACAGGGACCTGTCTATCCCTGCTTTGTAACAGGTGGACGACCAAATAACAGGATCATATTTGATTGCCCCCCTCAGAAATGTCAGGTCACCATCACAAGGGCAGCTTATTGAAATGAAGGTGATTTTAAAATCACCACATATAGCTGTGATTAAAGCTACCAAACAAGCAAGTTTAATTTATTATTGTTATTTGTGGTAGGTTTATTAAAATAAGGTATTCCTTTTTGCTAATCAAGAGAATGACCTATGCACATGCTTAAACATGTTAGTATATTGCAAATGCCATTCACAATTCTCTGAATAGTTACATTTTTATAATTCCTAATCTATGTAAAGATTATTTTGGACAAAGATTAGGAAACAGCTGAGAATCCATAAAACTGACATTTAAACTGATATTAGTAGCTAAGTCAAATGATATTACATGTCCTGGACAGAGGACACATCAAAATATTTTACATTAAAACATATGGTTTGTTCTCCAAAGAAAACATACTAATGGAAATGCTTTTCCTGTTGGAGTTCATTGGGACTGTAGGACTAGTAGATCTCAGCCTAATTGTTAGTCCTGGCTTCGAAGAGAAAAGCAAACTTCCCTTTTTCAATGTCTGTTCTGCTGCTTAGCTTTGAGTGGGTTAACTGTTGGACTGATGTAAATGTGAAACAAAAGCAGAGAAAATGTTATTCAGCTGCAAAAGGGATCTCAGTTGTCAGTGATCTACCACTGCAGTAAACTCTTACTCCTGGAAATTAGCCAGATCAGACAGATTTTAAAATTTAAAGCAGTTCATCTCTCGTGACAACTGTTATTTTTAAACCTTGGTCCTTCACCTTTCTTATCCCCCAGAGGAAACAGACCCAATCTTTACAGCTAACAGCAGCCTCTGCAGCCCATCTTGTCCGTGTCTCCCTGCTCCCCCCAGGCTGCCAAGTCAGTTGGCTGGGGTACAGCCAGGTACAGCTGACACCTCTTGCATGAGGAGAGAGAAGGGTAAAGAGGCAGAAGATGCTACAGAGAGATGCTATAGGAAAGGAGGAGATATCTGCCCAGCTGCCCACCCTGAATTAGATGCCTAAGCAATTCATTGGGAGAATCAGTATTTGCAGTCGGTTTCCTCATAGTCTAAGTTCTTAAACTAGCCAGCACCTGCCTGAAAAGAGTGGTACAACTAAATCCGATCCCTCTCATCTGCTTTGCTGACCAAATTGTTGGGTAAATACTGCAAAGGATCAACGTGCTCCAATGCCACTGCAAGAAGCAGACAGGGAGTGACTGCATTTTAAAGCACGTAAGTAGCACCCATGACTTATTTTTATTCTGAAAGCAACTTATGTTCTTCCCATATGGGTGTTTCTGAATGCAACCCCAAAATAACAACCTCCAGTTGGTTGGGAGTGAGAGTACAGAAGAATGAGCAAAGCTGTAAACAGCCAAATTCTCCAGGGAAATAAGTTGCAGTTAGGAGGTCCTAATCAAAGGCCATTTCATATCTTTATAGGCGTTATTAGACTCCTAAAGGTGGAAGTTTGACTTGGGAACTCCCCATCTCTGTGATTCCCTCTGACAAGTAAGTCTTAGATGAGAGTTAAATGGTGTCTCACCACCAAGCCTCAGACGCTGGGGGAGCACTGGTTAGCTGTTGCTGAGGACATCATCCCAAAAGCAGTTCCCGTAGATTTGGAAGGTACATAAAACTGCTGTGGTTGCTGGGGAGAGTTCTCACGGATCACCACAAGGCTCACACCAGACAGTCAGTGCTCTGTGCCAGAGAAAGAGATAGAAAAGGGCTCTTGGCAGAAGGCAGCTATGGCAGTGCTGTGAAATTATCCACTCCAGAGAGAGCTCTCCATCCCCTGGCCACTTGCTGCATGAGGGTGGCTACACTGACATTGCACAGGGCTTGGCCTTGAGCACCAACATGCACCAAAGACACATTTATTACTCCTCTTGTGATTCCTCTTCCCCTGCACCCCTGAATTTATAAGGACTGTGTTGAAGTCCACTGTTGAAGGTGCAGATGTTGCATGCTTTGGAAAGTAGTCTGTGGGATGTACGAGCATGCAGTGTCTGGGGAGGACAATACTGGAGAGCTATATGGGGCTAGAGCAGACTCAACCACGCTGCCTGAGTGTTGGCAAAGCTAAATATTCACAAAAGGTTACCCAGCTTTTGCCTCAGTAGCATCTGGTTTATCCATTCAAAAAGAGAGGCCAGGAGTCAGCTAACATATGTGCAGTGTGGTTAAACCCATGACCAGGACTCAAGAGAAAAGATGGGAGCTAAGTTACTGGCAGTATAGACATGCTCTCCAATGTCCTGTCCTGTGGGGTGGAGGGAGCTGACCCAGAATCACACCAGCCCTGTCCTACAGCTGGTACATAGGACACACAGAGTTCACCACCAAAGCAGCAGACTGTTCCGCTGTTCAATTCTTGAAGTCTCTTGAAATGCCTCTTAATATTAAAAGATGACTTCACCCCACCCCACCTCTGCCTCTGGTGTTGCCCTGGGTGCTTTTAGGGCAGGATCTCAGTCTGTTCCCAGCACAGAATGGCTATTAGCACTTATACCAGTGCAGATTGGCTGAGTGAGCATCATTCCACCATCCAGGTGGTAATTGCAACATAATGCTGCCCTAGCCCATACTTTCCCCATTGTACTCTTCTCCCAAGTAAGCTGCATGTTAAAGCTCCCTCTGCACAGAGCCGATGTGCTGTGCAGTGTTTGGGAGCTGTCGAGTCCCATCTCCCCCCACATGCATACGCAGCTTTCCAAACTATGCCAGCACTGAGCAGAACTGTTCCATCCGTCAGCCCTTGGTATTTACTTTCATCTGTCAAAAAACAAATCTGACCCTGAAGGCTCCCAGGAAGATCCTGGAGTCCAGATCCAGGCTTTGATCAGAAGGAGTAAGTCACACGTATTTATATTAACATGTACAGTTCTGTGCATGTGGAAAACATTTTAAGGAAGACAGATCTATCAAATATACAGCAGATTTTTACTGTATCTTTACTGTTTAACTCTACATCCATGTTCATGTTCAGGCTGGCTAATGTGTTTTGCAACCATATGGAGATGCCGTATTTTGGTCCTGTAGTAAAAAATATGACATCAGTAAAGAGCCACATTTCAAGACAAAAAAGGATTGAAAGCCTACCTGTCTACCAGTAATGAATGCAGAGAGGGGAAATTACACCTAACAGGCTTTATCAGTAAGGAAGAGATGGAAACTGGGGAGGACTGCCTGGTCCCCATGTCCCATTTAGGACGGGGCTCTTAGTGGCAGGTTTGAATCACCTCCAAATTCTCCCTGAGCAAGTGTAAAAGGCACCCTCTGAAATGGACTCCAGCCAGTGTCTCCAATGGTTCCATGTATCCATGATATGTCTCTTCCCACAAGCTTTTTACTTATAACCTCCCTTTTAAAGAATAGGGAATAGTATTTTTCTGTACTGGTGACTGTAGCGATGCACAGCCATGAGTTCATGTGCCAGGCTCTGACAGCCAGTGGTGCCAGGCTGCCATACAAGGCTTAGAATGTGACCATGGGTTATCCCGATAGAAACCACAGCGATCTTTCACCACTGAGCAGCTAATTACCCACGATACGTTGGGACACTTCACAGGTACAACTGGGGGCTGAACAGGCTTCTATAAGTAAAGTGCATTAGTCTGTCCATAAGTCCTGCATCCTGACACTAACAATAGAAACACAACCTCTTAGTCCCTTGCAGGTAAGGTCTTGTGTAAACTGTGAATTACAAGATTGAATATCTTTTCCAGGGTGGATTAACAGACTCTGACTCTACCCTCTTAAGTCAGATGGGAATTCGCAGCTGTGTAAATGAAATTAGAATTGCATCTATATCTGTGCCAAGAAAATGTGCTAAATATACAAACAGGCTGAACTGAATATGATTTAATCTTCAAAGCAGACACGTTTGGAAGTATTTGATTTCCTTTCCTTTCTAAAAGTCAAGCTCTTGCTGTGAGCCTGTATCTACAGAAAGATACTGTTTGCAGGGACCCACTAGCCCTTCCTTTGGCTTAGAAAGTACCACGACCCACACCAGCTGGGGTAAGGACCAGCCTCTGTCTCAAGGACCTAATAAAGAGTAGGGAAAGCTCAGACGAGCGAGCTTGCTGGGCATTTTCATCCCCCATCTCTCTAAATATGTACCCAGCTCTAGGAGCAGAGTCACAAACCAGATTCACCTACAGATAGGGAAAGACACTCCTCAGTGGGCTGTAATGAGGTTCCCTCTTGCTGGTCATTATGGCAAAAATTATGGAAGGGGCACAAGTATACACGATGTTCGTGAGGATGTGCATACCGCGCAGTAAACTGATAGCTTCCTGCTATCAAACACTTATCTGTGGCTTGTTTGGAAAATTAAAATCCACCTGGGCGGGATGAGAGGAGGAAATTTCTTCAGTGGGTGGCAGAGTGTGACGGGATGTTGCCATTTTGGGAGTGGACCCATAATCAAAAGCTTTGCAAGATAGTGTTTCTCGGATGAATCACACGGATGGAGGCTCAGGACAAGGTGTCGCCTGCCCAGCCTGGATTAGCTCTGTGAAGAGGATGCCTCTTTCTCTGCATTACGGCATTTCACTTTCCAGAAACCAGAGAGGCTGTGGCTTCGTCAGCCATGCGCTTGTGGCCTTTGCAGAGGCATGTTGGGGCTGGGCTTGGGGCCATGCTGGCAGCGTTGGTGGCCTGGGTTAAATCTGCCTGTTTATTAAGGTGACATTTGTCCAAACACCCTTCTGAGCTCTGCCATCACTGTCTACATGGATGGTCTCTTTTAGCTGCTGCAGCTCCAGCAGACGGCTCTGCAGCTCTCCTGCTGCATAACTTACCAAAACAAACCTTCCCCACCAGTGATTCTCTGCTCTATTGTACTGAGACTCCAGGCAGTGTCACAGCTGTCAATGACCTCCATCCCCTGAAAGGTGGAGGTGTTTCTGACATGCTTAGAAGGATTTCAGAGCATAGCACTGCTTTTTAGAGAGCAAAGGGGAGCAAACTGGGTTCTGAGAAATGTTTCTGCATTTTTCCTGTCTGACGAAGATTTTCATTCACGAATGCCCCTGGTTTGTTTTACTGTTGCTAAAAATGCACAAGGAACTGATACTGACAGACTAATCTGGGGCCCACCAAAGTTGCATCCTGTGATGAAAGTTTCCTCAGCATGTATATGTAGGTGCAGCATGGGGAGTAGGACTGAGAGGAGAGAAGCAGAGAGGGTTATATCCATGTGTGGCAATAACATGGGATGAATGGGTAGGAGAGGGCTGTCACCCTTCTACTAAGGCAAATGGGAGCCCCAGCCCACCCAGGACATGGCATTTGGGGGAGTTTCTGCCAAGTGTGTGTTTGCACAGAGACTGTTGCATATCAGGTGTATGGTTTAATGAAAGGGATCTACTTTCCCTTGTAACAGACTAGAGCACTTGCTGGTTGAGCTGGGAAGACCGGACTGCAAAGCCGTGGGAGGGCAGACATTAATCGGGGGCTGTCCAGACCCTGGCATGAGCAGGGGGCTCAGCTGGAGAGAGGAAATGTCTATCATTTATGTTAAAGGAAAAAAAGGAAGCAAGAAAAGAGGTTAATGCTGTTTATTCTTGATAAAACATTTAGCTGCAAAAGTCACATTCTTCAAAACCCAATCAGCCAGTCATGCTCTAGGCCTTAGCAGCTGTAACTCTAATTGGACCAAGAAAATTAGTTGTCTGTGGCATGAAAACACAAAACACAGCAAAAAACCTAACTGAGTTTGCATGTTGAGAGGGTCTGCACTACATGAGTGTTGCCTGTTTCTACTTCATTGCCAGTGTGGGCTTTCCAGCCTCCCCCAGATTTCAGATCCCACTCATAACTCTGCCTCCCAAATGCTTGAGCTCCTAAGATGCAGCAACCACATCAAGTTGCCCCATAAAGAAATGCAGTTTTAATTACTGCTATCGATCAGCCCATGAGCAGCGGAACAACTGGCTCACCGGGATGATTAGCATTCCTGCTGCTGGAAGAGTGTGAGTCCAATCTCGCCGAGGGAGGCAAATGTTGATTGACATCTTCCCACCCTCACCATGCTGCTGCCTTCTTCCCTGGGAGAAAAGCATGCTCCCCTTTGTCCATGTATGACAGCACTACACATCACCTCTCACCCTCTTGTAATATTCATCCAGTGACATCAACAAGAACAGCTCCAGACCTCAGGGCGGGAAGGGAGCTGCACAGGGTCAGGTTTTAGAAGCAAAGAAAATTCTTCCAAGAGACGGTCAGAAGGGCAGCTTCCCATTTGAAGCTGTGCATTCCTTATTTATTTCTCCAGACTGCCTCCTAACTGTCTTTGTAATGGCAGACTAGACCTGGATTTCCACTTGTGAGAATTCCCTGCAGTGCTGGGTCTGAAGGCTGAGATGTGCTGCAGCCTGCCCTGGGAAGATTCCTGGGACTCTTGTCACAGGGTTGTTCATGAAAGGCCGGGCTGTGCATGCTGCTTGGGTTATTTAGGGGTAAGAAAAGCTGGTATTCATTGCAATTGCATGTTCTTGCAGAGTTCTGGAGATGGAAGAGGATCTAAGATGGTAATTCCTTGCCAGAAGAGGACTGCTCCCTACAGGGCACTTCCCAGAATCTGAGTCAGTCGAGTTATACAACATACAAAAAGCAACACGGCTTTCACCACTTCCCCTGGAGATTAGTCCAAAGCCAGCCAGATCCCAGCATTCAGAGACTGTCGTGGCATCAGACTAAATGTTCTGCTCTCAGCTCATGCCAAACAGTTCTGTCTTTTCCTTGAAGTCTCCATCCTTGGGGATGGATAGTTTGTGGACTATGGTTATATCCTCTATTAATCTCCCTGTTTAAGGCATCTCCCATGTGCAAAGGTTTTATCACTTACAGAGGGACAGATACACATCTGCTATCTTTTTCAATCAAAGGGTAATTTTCATCAGGTGAAGAAATTGTTAGTGCAGTTGAGGACTTTTTGCATGGTCCTGTATGTTTACCAGGAGGTATGAAATCCTGCTTCCGTGCCTATAACAGGCATCAAATGTGTAGGGAGAGCTTTCTTCATCTTGGGTCCTAAATTTTTTAAAGAGCATATAGGACAGAGTCCTATTTCCCCAGACCCTCTTCAGGGCCAATCCCCCATGCATTTCCTTCTCCAAATGCTGCTGACAGTTTTCCACAAGCACACAGATCTTCACGGAACAGTGATAAGCAAAAGTCTTTCATCTGCCTTTAATTTAGGCAGAAAAACCTATCTATATTTGAGGCAGCAGATGCTCTTGTTTTAGTTACTCACTTCTCAAAGGAGCTTATCTACTATCTTATAGGAAGTGCTTTATGGGTATCTCATGCATAAAGCTGCATAATTCCTTGATTTCCTGAGGTATCACAAAGATCATCATTGTATCAACATGAGCCAAGATACATCATTGTATCAACAAGAAGCCAGAGAGAAGAAGTGAAAGGCGTTGTTCCAGGGTCCATAGGAGAGTGTCATGGCCACTCCTGCTTTCAGCAGCATCATTTGTTTTCAAAGAGGAGTTGCCCCAGCAGAACTGAGTCCTCAGCTCTTGAGTGATCAGGGATGTGATGGTCAAGTGAGGCTTCCAGAGGTTTGGGTTCAGTCCCTGCTCTAAATAAGGCAAAATGGAGATGCCAAAAGCAGGCTTCTCCCTTTGAAGATTTCTCTGGTGGTTTCTGTCAGGGTGTGACTGAGAGGACAGGGAGACGTAGCCCTCTAGGAGAAGAGGGTGATCTTAGCTGGACTCCAGGCAAAGAGTCACAGGACATTCCACCATTCCCCAGGATCTTTCTGGTAAAGGACCACACTTGGGCTCATTATTCCAAGAGATGGATGGCCAGAGTCATGTAAATAGTAGGTATTACCTTTCAAGGCTGTTACAGAAACCAATGCAGGCCAAACTGCTTGTGCTTAGTTTGATGGCTGACATACATGACCTGCATAGCCAAGATCAGTTTGCTACCTGCTATTTCTCTCATGTGTGTTTTTAGCCACTGTTGCTTTGCATTTCTCCCTCCCAGGGAGTATTGTGTTTTTTGTTCTTTTCAAAGCATTTTACACAACTTGATCTTACTGTTTTCTCTACCTATGCCTCCTCTCTTTAGGCTGCTGATGCAACCATGGTTGATGCTTTTGAACCTGAATTGGTGTGCGTATCTCAGAGTTACTTATGACTGCAGGCTGGGGTTCAGAAATAAAGTGCTTTGTTGGGGTCCTTTCTGAGACCGGAAGAAGGGCCAAGAGTGTCCACTTCACTATGCAGTCATCCATCTCCCTGGAGTTTCATAATAGTATCCATCTGTTCTTTAGCTTGCTTACGAGAAAGGATCGTGGGGTTACAATTAGCACATCTTGTTGAGACTGTGTTTAAAAATATTCACTGACCATCTGTGTGGAGAGAAAAATCCATTTCTGTTAACAAGGTTGTTTTCCTTCTGAAGCTTGCTGTCTGCGGTACCCAACTTGGTACAAGGAATATTGGGAGAAGGGGAGAGCTATACAGCAAGTGGACGAGTGCCTAACTTTGAATGGGACTGGCCAGAGTCAAGTCTGTAGAGTGAGAGGAAAGCTTTGGGTGCAGGAAAGTGGCAGAAGAGCATGAAGCAGGGGAAGTATTTGCAACGTCCCCCCTCCCCACACCCGAATCCCACTGGAGACAACACCTACAATGGCACGGTGCTACACTTCAGGTGCACTGTTAACAGGACTCTGTTAGGTGGATGCTCACTTGTATTCTGCTGGCCAAAGAGGGACCACAAAGGATGGTTTTATAGAACACAAACATTACCCAGACCACAGATTGGGATCTGCTTGTCTTACAGAGGTCCTTAAAGGTCATACAGCAGGAGCGCCAGCCGTTCCCCACAGTCTCTCACTCCAACTCCATCGTGCTTGGGCACTGTATCCATGATCATCTTTTACTCACCCTGACAGTGGCAGACAACAGAAAGCAGCAGAGATGTGAAAGAACTTGGCTGTCCTCTCATTCGAGGGCAGCTTTAGTAGTCAGGCCAACTTCAAGAAAATGGCTGGCATAGAGTGCTTGTAAATCCCTGCATGAGCAGAGAGATTGAGGGGGGTAGCCGTCGGGGAGGAGAACAATGAGCAGCTCTCCACTGCCCCTCTGCCATTCCCAGCAAGGCACCCTCTCCAAGAGCCACTTGGCCCGTTTTTTAATTTTCCCCTGTTGACTTCCTTCTCAGAGCTGTCACTTTACTCCAGCAGCAATGAAGAACTGGGAAAGGCACTTACCGTGCCTCCTACAACTCCCTCAAACACCTGGGATTTGGTGTTAGGATTCCTCACGGTGCCTGCACACTGGGTTAGGCTTGCTGCTGGTGCCATGTCAGGGCGAAATGCAAAGCAGCCGTAACTATGGAGACACTCAAGAGAAATAGCAGGCAACAAGTTATGCTTGGCTGTGCGGTCCATGTATGCCAGCCAGAAAACTAAATGTAAGCTTGGCCTACATTATGCATTGGTCTCCATCACAGCCTCAAGAGGCAATACCTCCTCTTTATAACTCTGGCCTGATGTGTCTGATTGTGTCTCAGGACATATAGTGGTCAGTGGGGAAGGTGGAAGCTGTCTGGTGTGGTAGCAAGGTCTGACAGTTTGAATAAAGCTGAGGGATGTCTCCATAGCCATGTGCAGATGCAGGTGATATTCCAGGACTTCTCTGCACTACAGCTACAGGACAGTTAGGGCATGCAAAACATTTAGCTTAAAGCAAGAGTTTAAAACGGAGTTGCAACATATCTTGACTATTTACAACTTTGTGTGATCTCAGTGGAACTGGGGGTGACACACTGCAGTATTAGGTCTGCTTAGCTTCATTCAGCAATAACCAGAGGGAAGGTGATAGTACCTGACATTTCATTCTTATGGCTACCTGCAATTTTATTAGTGTCATAGCCTGGGGCTGATCAAAAAGGCAGACTAAAGGGAGCTTACAGACACAAGTCACTGAAGCTGAGGACCTCTCAGTGCAGGCTGGCCTGCATGCAAGGTTTAGCTCACATAGGTTCTGGTGAACAGGCCATAACTTTCTTCCCAGTTGTGAGCCCAGCAAGTCTGGGCTTGCCCTGGGCAGGCTGCAGCAGGAAGAGTGTTCCCCTCTGCAGGTGATGGTGCAAGGTGTGACCATCCTTCCTCGCCGTCCCTTTGCAGATCCATTTCCATGAGTCCTGTGGGCCACATGCAGGACAGCTGTGAGACAGGAGTTGCAGCAGCAGGCTGGAAGAGTTGTTAAAGAACATTCAAGGCAGTTTGTGTAAGTGTTCCCTTCACACAAGAACGTGTGGAAACTTCAGAATAGCTGAGATGAGCTTGCCAACTCCTGCCATCACCTTCACCTGCTCCCTCATGTCCAGAGGATGAGAAATGCCTGGAAGTACCCCAAAAGAATTTGTAAGCGTTCACTTTGCTTCAGCAAACTGTGTAATAAATGCCTGGAATGCCAATGTCTAGAATGCTGGAAAACTGCACCCTGGCTAGAGCTGATTTCTGTCCAGCCACAGAGCAGGTAGTGAACTGGCTAAGTTTTTCCAGCCAAACACTCCTCACCCCCTCTGATGATCCATGCTTGAAGAGGCTTGGCCAGGTTCACTGAGAAACACTGGGCATGGTATGTTTGGCAGGTCAAGGCACTGAGGGATATCAAAATGTTAGTATGTGGGCAGCCAAGGCTTTTTGCTTATGTGGTGGCCATGTAGGAAGTCCTAGCACCTCCAGCTAGGTGCTAATGGGACACTGAAGGTGTTTGTAGCGATGTCAATACTGCCTCATCAAGCATTTAGAAGCCTGAGCTGTTTCTTCCCGAATCATGAGACTGGCTTGCAAGTTATTAATATTTATTTTCTGACTGAAAATAGGAATAACCTGCCTTTGCTTCCAAACTTTTGAATCTGTAGGGTTAATTCAAATGATGCTTACCAAATTTTATGTGCGTGCATGAAAACTTTGGTTTGTTGTCTTTGCGTTGCTTTCCCTGCTTTAAAATAAAGATAAAACTGAGATATATTTTTTCTCTCATCACAAAGATCCAAATCCAGGAGGACTTGAATCTCATCAGCTGTTAGGAGATTTACTCTAAAACCACACAGATTTGCACTGGTTATTGAGCAGCCATATGCTCAGCTCAGTGCAGTGCGCTTTTGCATCTCTGATCAAGCTGCCTATCTGTCCACTTTAAAGCTCTCCCTGCTGGCAAGAGTTTACATTAGCTCAGATAGAGCGAGGACATCTGATTTTTTTTCTCTATTTGCCTTTTTCAATATTCTCAAAGAAAATTTGTCTAGCATGATAGATAGAGTTGCTAGCAGTGTCTAAAAAACTCATAACTGAGGATGCAAAGAGCCAAGACGAAAGCAGATCTCCAGCCAACCCATAAACTGCTATATGCTGGAAGAGCCTCTTGGAGATTCATTCTGCAAACAAAACCACTGCCTTCTCTTTATTTTTCCCCTTTGCTTATAGAGGGAGGACAGAAGAGCTGCTTAGCTCTTCACCTGAAAATGTTTAGTGCCTAAAACTTCCATGTTTCGTATTGGCAATGAGAGCAAAAACTGTCATACACCCTCTTCATCTTGTCCTTGGAACTACAGGATTGTGTTTCTGCAGTGCTGGCCCGGACCACAAGGTTTTGTAAGGCTAGATGTGCTGAGGCCCACCAAGGGCTACAGAACAGTAGTCAGGAGGTCATACATCCTATTTTTAGTAGTGCATTGTGTACCTGAAGCACCCTTGGTTGGCTGCTGGTGGTGGGCAAAACCACTGAGGCAGTAACCTTTCTCAGGACATGTTCTAATGGGTGATAGATGGGGTGAAGGGTGCTTTGGAGGCTCCTGCCATTTCCCAAAAGCTTGTGAAGCCTCCAGAAGGAAATTCAAGGCAAGGGGGGAGGCTTTGGGGGAAGCACAAAGCTCTGGCAGATCACTGATTTCTGCTTGACTACCAAGGACGCGAAGCGTTGGTTGACAAGGCTTTGTGTGTGCGAGAGGAGGAAAGTGCCCTTTTGCACCTTCTCAACCTGCTTGTGGTTGCATAAGCCTGAAAACGCAGAGCCTGAAGTTGCTATGCCAACTTGTGTCCCTAATTCCTCCCTTCCATCTCCCAGTCTGAACAATGCTGTGCGCCTGAAGGAATGAGAGCCCACCCTGCAGCCATCCACTGGTGGCAAAGGCTTTGCCCCTTCAATGGAGCAGGCTGAAGGACTCTGGGAGGTGTATGTACCCATGGCCCTCGTGCCACTGGTGAGGGACTGCACCAGAGCAACTGGTTTGCAGCACTTCTCCTTCATAACCCCAAGTGCTTTACCTTTGCTGCTGAGTTTGGTTTCCAGTCCTCACTGGCAGCACTGAGTCTGTACTGTCACTCATCAAAGGAATCGCAACTGCAGCATGAATCCGTGTGCCTGGTTTCTTTTCTGTAGCATTAGTGCCTTTCAAAGACACTGAGAAGGAGGAATTGCTATTTCCGGATGCTTACATAAACTGTCTTCAAGTGCAAAAGTGAAAAACATTGAGCTCCTAATGTTCTTCCCCTTCCCCCTCCCTTAAGAAGGGCACTATATGGAATTATACTGTATGGTAAAAGGGTCAAATCCCTAAGAGAGAACAAAAATGCAAGGTGGGTTAGGTCTCTGCTGCATGGAAGAAGCTGGTAAATAAGGCAGCTGTAAGTTTTTGCATCCTATCCTAATTAGCAGTAATTTCCAGCAGTGAACAAATTCTCATGGTTATCCCCTTCCCTTTCTTTGTTCAATCTGCCACATAAATCACAGACCCTCTTCTCAACACTGCAGCAGTATCAGGAGTGGGAATTCCGATGAGTTAGTCAGTAATTAAATTTGTCCCTTCTGTTCATTTCACAGATGCAGTTGCCCTTTGCTTCGAAGCAAAGTGCAGGTCAGAGCAAATGGGAGCCTTTAGTAATCTGGTAGTCTCATCCAGCACTGAAGGCGGAAAGTTTTCTTGCTAATTGGACTGTTGTGAGATAATCTGAAGAGATACAAGCTCCTCTGGACAGAGAGAGGCTGGGAGCATACAGAGTCATGGAGAAGGTAATGAGTAAATTTATACTCTTGTACAACTCCTCTGAGCCTTCAGCCAGAACGAACACATAGAAAAAGCCTCAGGTCTGATTTCCTTTCACTCAGCAGCTTGCTTAGTCATTTACACCAGAGTAAAAGCCACTTTGATAGGCTTTCATGTCAGAAGGAGAGCTTTTTACATTGCTAAAGCTGGGGTGCCAGGCAAGCAGAGCCTGCAGCCTGAGCAGAGGAAACAGGCTTATGGCAAGGAAAGGCTGGTGTTGCCCTGCAGCTTCTGCTGGGCAGATCAGGGCAGAGGCTCAGCATGGATGGTCCCAGCCCTGAAATCTAGCCCCTGAAAAGGCAGGCAGCAGCACTGCTGTTTTCTAGAAAACAAGAACTGCTTGTAGCTGTCACTGAAAAAATATGAATTTTCTCTATTTGAGATCATCAGGCAGATTTGCAGGCAGAGGAACCAGGCTGGTTCAGGAAAATTCTCCAGTTTCACATTAACTAAAGGGACCAAATCAAATTTGGCCCCTGTCAGTAAATATATTCAAATACAGAAGCTTTAGTCAGAGCTCTGATTTCTTAGTTAAAAAATAAGATGCTTGTCATTATCACTGCAGAGAAAAACCTGACCCTGCAGCACCCTGAGGGCTTCTTTCCTCTTACCTAGCTTGTTTTAATCTTGCAGTTTTGAAGTCTGTTTCATGATTCTGAGGACTTGACGTATATTTGTGGAGAGATTGTAGCAGGCAACACTACTTCTTAAAAACTGGGCCAAAGCTTTTTTTTTTTTCCTTTGGTTCATCTTAAGGACATGGATGAGGTTATTGACATGTCCATTAACTATACTTCCCTGGAAGGTTTTGCTCTGCAGCGAGTGTTTGTTATACATGCATCTCTGTGTGCTGTGTCACCTCCTGGCCATACAGCTGATGCCCAGGACCGGGGACGAGGAAATGAGAAAGGACTCTGCTTCCAGTCCTGCAGCCTGGTGGCTATTATTTGTGTGTCCCTTTGCAGACAGATACAACTCATTCTGCTCATGCTCCAAACTGGCCAAAAGCTACATAATCTCTCAACAGGACCGATTACTTCATGCTCAACAGCTCGTTAGTGATGGCTGCCCAGTTTTCAGCTGGTTTGGAGTGTGGGCAGAAGGAGCTCATGTCCAGTGATGCTCATCCTGAGTCACCTGGGACTAACAGCTTAAAACCTATATGCACATTCAGTTTTTCCATTTGTAAATTGCTAAAATAGGTATGTTCACACTCCACAGGAGGGACTGAGCATAGCTTCCTAGATATTTGCAGAATGTGTGGAGTTACTAGCAAAAAAGTTACACTGAGAGTACATAGCATTACCATTATTATTATAATGGATTTCACTTTGGATCTTGAGTACATGATTACAGTCCTCTGAGAGGGTGAAACAGAACAAGAACAAAAAGAAATATAAAAGAACAATCTGTCATTCTCACCTGCTCTTCCCTCTGGAATGATTCCCATTCACCGGCTTCCTTTGATTATAAATAAAGGTGTATAATATCTCTCAAATCAAAGGAATGAGGTATTTTTCAATCCCCAAAACTTGTTTTCTTAATGAAAGGAACAGTAAAAAAAGAACAACTGCTGCAATTACCCAGGTTCTAGCACAGAACTGGTCCTGTAGGTACAGGAAGGCCAGAAACAGTATGAGGACACAGTGCCCTAATTCACACTCATCATCACCACGTTGCTGTTGTTCTTCCTGTGAGTAACCACAGTGAAACCAAGTGCCAAATAAAACCTGTGCAGAGTCATGCAGCCACCACGAAGCCTCAGGGTGGCAACTCAAGAAGATCACTTAGTAGCAGACAACTTCGGTGCTCAGGCTCTGGATCCAGGAAGACAACCAAGGGGATCATCTGAGCGATCAGCTGGAGGTTGTGCAGCCCACCTGCATGGCTTCAGGGAGCAGCGGTTGATTTAGAGAAATCCATCTCCCAGGCATAAAATTATAATGGTGTTAGCAGAGTTGTGCTAGAAGGATGTACCTGTAAAGATTGCCAGGTTTTACAGGTGAATTAAGCCCTGTTTTCTGGAGGCACAGGTGTAGATGCAAGGTGTTGGCAGAGTATGAATGAATGTGAGAAACCAGATCCTTAGAGAAACAATTTTTTACGCTTGACAGCCTGCAAGGCAGGGAGGGCTTCTAAATGGGAGTGTTTATACAGACCCAGCTGATCCTACATATAGCAGCCAGACCCAGACTTGCAATTGCCCCTTCTTAATGGAGACCAAAATAGAATAGCCGGTCACAGGCAGCATCGTACATGCTGCAGAGGTCTCTGGCTTGTCAGTCTCTGGTTCATGCATTTTTCATGCATCTTCTCTTGTTCCTATGACATTTGGATTGTCTTTGTTTTCAGCTGTATTTAGTGAGCCTTCACTGTGCTTTTGATCAGAGATTTTTCTGTGATGACTTACAGGGCTCTCCTCCCCAGTCCTGTTCATCTTCTCCCAACTCCTCCTTCCCCTCTGCTTTTAGTATTTTGTATTCCCATCTAAGTCTTCGAGAGACACCAGCCCTGGTAAGAGGGTCAGAACAGATGGTAAAAGGGGACAAGTAAGGGCATATCTTGGGGAGCCAAGTAACAGCAGAGGGGACACAGAAATGGTCCAAAATGATTATTTCCCTCTGTCTTTGGGTAGAACTGGGATGGCATCAGCTAGAGGAAAGTTTTGGGGACCTCTTGAATGAACCTCTTCCTACCAGCACCATTCATCAGGAGAGACGTGTTGTCTCCATCCCAGGTGTGCAGTTATCTGTCTGGACACAGGACCCGGGAGCAGCTAGGGAAATGGGATGCTGAACAGAGACTGAAAGTCATGATTTATACCTGTGCCCAATCCTTCCTGAAAGGCTGACACAGCACTTGGTAGTCACTGCCAGGTGAGTGCATGACTTGTCCTTCAGCTCTGGCAGGATCATAAGCTACACAGATGGATGTAGTGGGGGTCGCTTTTCCTCCATCAGGGCTTGGGAGACTACAAACCAACCCCTCTTGGTATTCACTGAGAGTACAGAAATTCATTAGACACTTTGGGTTTTTCCTCCCACCCTGTGTTCTACTCTGAAGCTTTTTTGAATAGTGGGGTTTTTTAAGTTTTGAGTTTGCTTCTTAGTAATTTTTCAAAGATAGAGAAAGTGTTAAAAATTTTCAACAGTGGAATGAAGATGAAAGGATGAATGCATGTCTGATGAAGAAATCTGGACATGCTGTGTAGTGGCAAAAGGAAAGGAGGGGGACTAGAAACACAGTCTGTTCTCAAAAATATTTGATTAAAATGTAATTTTAAAAATTATTCACAGCAAATGCAGCAAATAAGAGATGACTTAGACGTTTATCACAGCAAAGAAATGCTTTTCCATTTTGCAAGGATCTCAGAAAATATTATTAACCCATATTCTACCCTGGGACACTGAGAAATTACAGTCGTAGACAAATTATATGACAGGAACAGGAATGTAAGTCAGACCACCATTTTCTCAATGTAAGCCTTCTCCAGCTGTATTCTTCCAAGTATTACTGTTCTCACTTGTAACTGATGATCATTACTTATTTTCCCAGTCACTGTAACACCCCTGGAGAGCCCTTCACTGAATTTAAATGCCTAGGCATACAGGCAATGCAGGGGCAGTAATACTTGTGGCTGCTCGTCTACTTGCTGTTTAGAATATGATTTTGAACCTGCAGTTTATTGACTCCTGAACACTAACTTCTCAGCATTGCTTGAAGGGGTGGGCACCAAGCAGGAGAAATGAATGTGGGAGGGAAGGTGAGGGGGTGGAAAAATAAGCTTGCGTTACTGAATAATGAGGAGAGTGAAAATGAATGGGAAAGAGAGGGAAAAGCTGGTTTAAATATTTAATCTCTGTTGCATTTGCTTTTGAAGAGGAGACAAAAGCCTTGGAACATCTTTTGTCTTGAACTAATTCTGACCAGAGCTGAATGGCGTGTGATTGTCACTTCTGTCATTTTTCTTAAGGTGGAGAGAAACAGATTGGTCCTGCTGCATCAGCCCATCACATCAGTCTCCATCTCCAGCCACAGCGGGTACCTGGAGCTGCAGAAGGTATAAATTACTCATGACAGTGATACCTCTGCCCCATGAGCCCATGCTTCCTAAGATCCTGGTGCCAGGGTGGTCAGTGTGTGTGCCACATGGGAGCTGTACCTTTCTTCAGAAAGGAGGAACCCTCTGATGGGTCTGAGGAGCAGTTGTTCACTCGTGTGTCCCACCATAGAGCAGGTCACTTCACTTTAGATCTCCACCACCTCTTGGAGTCAGGTGGTTAGTGCAACACGACAGCTGTATTTTTGCCTTTTTTTCTCCCCATTCCTCTGTACATCTTCGTACACAGCCTCTCCCTGAAACATTTCTCTTCCCGTTCCATTGACTTGCCCTCTCAAGTCCTCCCTCTCTGCTCACCTGTGTTCCAGGGAGACCCAAAATAAGCACAGCTGTCTTGTCTACGGGCCACAGCTGCACCATCTGCAGCACCTTCAGCAGCTGAGGTGTTCCCATGGATGAGCCAGCAAGACCCACATGCCAGCCTTAGAGACAACAGCTGTATGCGCTGATGAGCCACTGTGCCAGCGAGGTAATTTGCTTTCAGCTGGTCCTGTATAAACCGTGTCATTCAGTTGATATAACTTATCAGCCACACATTCTGTTTCTCTTGTCTCTCACACTGGACACCCAGGCTGGAGGACTGTAGCACCAGCCATGGCCAGTGTCACCCAGTGAAGCAAGCACAGCCCTTCATAGCGGTGGTGGTTCTCTGCAGCCACAGCCTGTCATCCTCTGAGACAGACTTAGCCAGATAGATAAAAACCTCATTTAGGCTTTCTTTATAGACTGGAGAAGTAGGAGGGAGAAATGCCTCCAGAGAGTAATTAATTGTAAGCCTGGCTTCTAAATTGCTAAATATCTGTAAGCTCTAAGAAAGGTTGATAGTCTCTGACTAACCAGAGGAAACTACTGAGACTGGGAATGTTTTCTCTTGTTTTGGCAGTGGCTTTGTCTCTCTGGTCCACTTATTCCCTTTATAACCCTAGAAGCAAAGAGGTGTTGCCATCTCTACTTCTAAAATGGGGGCGGATACACAGAATTAATGTGACTTCTCCACCAGAGCCCATCAGGACATCATTGGGAAAGCAGGGAATTTTGAGCTCTAGTCTCCTAATCCCTGAGGGAAGGCATGAAAGCCCATCTTTTTGTCAACTCCTGAACTGGGAGCACATCAGAAAAATGAAGCAAAAAGACACATAACCCAAAAATCTGCAGCAGCATCTCTCAAGACTCTGAAGGCTCATAGTTAGCAATTATCTTTCAAAGGTTTACTTCAAAAATTATTTATTATTTTATTAGCCGTTTGCTGAGAGATCAAATAAAGCCAAGGTGCCATGTCAAGTATGTTCCTATTTTATTTTGATATGATTTGAGGAACTCAACTGTCTAGTTTAAATGCTGGAGAAGACAGCTGAGTGGGAGTTTGGGCTTGGTGAAGCTAGCTAGGCAAGAGTTTTGCATTTGGTTTACAAAAGAGTTTGAGTAGGCTGAGATTCCAGGCTGATGAGATGGTCTCCACAATGACTACACTTCTCTCTTTTTTTGGCAGAGTACTTGTACACTCAACTTATGAGCTATAGGAATGAAAGAAGAGTTTATTCTCTGTAGCACTACATGGCTTGACTTCTTTGCTGATTGTTGCAGCAATTCCCCTCATGGCAATGACACCAGGATGCTGCTCACACTGTTTGGATCTAAGCTACACAAGTAGTTGACCAGACACCACAGATGGCAACTTTTGCTCTAGGTTTGATCTGAACCAATGACTTAGGAATGGAAACCATCATATTTTATTTCAAAAATTTGTCTGAGGCATAGAAGTACCCCTCTACTTTTTCCCAAAGAGAAAAGCCTCAGGAGCTGACAATGGAGTCTTGGTGTTGTGGTCTAAAAAGTGCTGAGTTCATGTCATGAACCTTTACCAGTTCACTACCCCTTGGAAGAAACCAGTGGTGTTTCAGTGGTGCTGTGCCAAGCTGTGTTCTTCCTTCCCAAATCTAAAATTGTCTACATTAGGAGGAAGCCAGGAGCTGCTGCTTCCCAAATTTGATCAATGGTGGTTTGCCTTTGTGTTAGCCTTGGGGGCCCAAATCCACCTGCTGCTCAAGCCTGACCTTACTGGGAGCTGCTGCCTCTCACAGATGGTTACAGCAGGACCATCTCATAGCCTGTGTTGTGGCTTTCAAAATCTGTCAACACAGAGACATGCAGGCATGTCAGACCATGTGCCTCCAACAGCCATGGCACCCTCCTCAACAGCTGCTGGTGGCTGCTGTGCAGCACTGGGAGCGTGGGTGAAGGGGGGAAGCATTTTTCTGAGTGACAACAGGAACTTCCTTGTGCTCTGAGAAGAAGGACAAGAAAAAGCAAAGCATCTCAGAAATTCCTCAAAAGCTGCAGGAACTGTTGCAGGGGAAAGCAGGGGGTTTGGACATGAAACTGACAGGGTAGTTGGAAGAATTTTTATGTTCAACCAAGAGTAAATTTGCTCAGAGAAAAAGAGAATTGTGCGAGTCCTGAAACTACATTCCGATTTGGGAGATCATGCCTCCTCCGTTCCATTTTCTTATTGTCAAAATATCTTGAAAATCTCAAAGTGTTTTTCTCTCTCTTTTTTTCTCCTCTGATTAGGAGTTTTAAGTGGGAAATGCAGAAATACTTCATTGTGAATCTTCCAAAATCAATCTTTTTCACATCTTTTAAGATAGACTTGAAGATCTAGTCTCAAAAAGGAAAAAAAATAGAGTCAATAAACAGTGAACTAAAACACAAACATGATTTTTCACTTGGGGTTGAACAAACTCCTTGAATTCACCCTCATTTTTCTTTGTTTTTCTTCTTTTTCTGACCCTCGGTCCCCCACACTTTCAGTTTGCTTGACCTTTTTTTTACATTTTTATTACCCAGCTCTAGTTTTGGGTTGTTTTTTTTTAATTTAAATATTAATGAAAGAACAGCAGTTACACATTATTCTTATTTCTTAATCAAACCAACCAGCAATCCTAATGAAACATTTTCAAGGTTGAGGGAAGAGGAGAACATATTCCATACGGCAAAAGAATTACAGGAATTATGGACAGAAAGCCTCTACTTGGGAAATGAGTCAGTCTGCTTCTATCTAGCAGAAAAGATCAGCACAGAAGCATAGAGCCTTTAGAAACAGCATATGAATTTACAGCTTGCAAAGTAAGTGAAATCTCTGTCTCTCTCACACATACGCTAACTCATTCCCCACAAATGCATACATACAGGTCTCTGGTGGAAAGACGGGGAATGCGCAGTCTGCAATGCATATGAACTTTCTGTTTAGAGGAGAAAAGAAAAGATTTTTTACAATAGGCACAAAATCCCACCCCCTCAGCTCCCGTCCTTCCCCTGACTTCAAGGGAGGAGTTGAGCCAATTATCTGTGAGTCCTACAGAAGGAAAATCTGCAATTTGCCAGTAGTTGTGAGAGGGAGAAAGGCAGGGAGGGAAGAAGAAAGACTTAATTGGCAAATGTAAAGAAAATCCCCTTCTGTCCTAGAAAGAGGATATTTTAAAGTATATCTCAGACAAGAAGAAAGGCAGCTCATGGTGGGGGCTGAGCCAGGCTAGACCTGTGGAAGCATAGGTTTACCATAAAAAAACTTCCATTCCTCCACTGATTTTTCCCCATAGGGTCTGAGGTGGTGTAGAGGCAGGGTGGGCCAGCTGGATGCACCCACGACCCTGCACGACTAGGTGTCGCTCCAGAGACCCCCTCCCCTCAGCAGAGCCTGCGAAGTGCAACTTGCAAGAAAAGCCAGTGGGAGTGGGAGAGACTCTGCCTCTCCTCTCGAACTGAGCTCATCTCACCAAAGGGAAAAGCTACCACTGTTTCTGAGACCCTTTAGCCCATGTTGGTCGCCTGATCCAGTACTCACCATCCATGAGGGAACACCCTCTGGAGCCCTGCGGTCCTTCCCAGTCCTGCTAAGTTCCCAGGAAATACTGTTGAAGAACTGAGTCCAGAGCAAGCAACGTGGGATCCACAGAACAACAGCCTTTTGCAGCAGCAGCCACCTCTGATTAAAATTATCAGCTTCATCAGACTGCACCAAGACCCAGGACTGCTCCTCCAAGGAGAGAGAGGTAAGAAAGCAGCATGGAGTTTGGGATGAAAGTAGGAAACAAACATCCAACAGGAGTGATTGTTATGTGCATGAAAATTATGAGGATACTAATAGTGATTAACAAGTAACAGGTCTGTTGTGCATGGTACAGTTTGCATCTGCCTATGTCCTTTTTAGCTGGTTGCACTAAATTACATTGGGGTGGCAAACAGTGACACAAATAGTAGCTGAAGACTGCGGAGTGGAAGAAAGGTAGTTCAGAAATTTATTAATGGATATGGAGGGAGTGGTAGAGAGCATACCCCCTGACGGGAGGATGGAACCTGAAGTACTAATGCTCTAGGCAGGTTAAATGAAGAATATCTTCCTTAGATATCTCTCTCCAGATGCTCAGGATCAAATTTGTCAGCACCTCACTGGAATTCAGAGCAGCACTCTTCAGAGCATGCAAAAGCAGGTACATTGTCATTCACTCCAATGTCTGCCTATGAAATAATCAGCGGTGGTTAGCATCAAAAGAAATGGAGTTTAATGTTGATTTTAGACAGCTGTTTCAGGTCTTTCTGGGCATATGAGCCTTTCCCTGTGTTAAGTGGAGATAACACTCATTGCCTACATTTCTATGATATTTTGAAATCCCTGTGCTGTACCAAGATAAAATAGTAATGCAAAGTTTCTAGCATCAAGCCAGTGCATAAAGCAGAAGGTACCACTGGGAATTAACCTATGTTAGGCATTTAATAAATTGGAAGGAAAAGATGTAGATTAAAGCCAACTGGAGGTTGCTTGTCTCCTCATTCTCTTCTGATTGATTTTGCTTTATTTAGTACATGAACATGTGGTCTCTTTCTGTTTCCTTTCTTCTGCCTTTAATCTTTTCCAGTATATGAGTCCGTGTGCTCCCTCCACCCCTGGGTGTGAAGGCTGAAGTTTAATTCCTTTTCTGAGGAGGAAATAAGGCAGATTGTATTGAACTGGAGAAAAACTGGAGTGGGGGGATAAGAAGAGAGCACAAAACACAAATATAAACTCCTGGTTCAACAGCATGCTCTGAGTCAGATTTGCAGCAGAGGTGATGAGATGAGTAGCAATTCCATGAATCAAAGTGAGGAAAACCATCTTTTGACTTAATGTAAAATGAAATGCAGTCAGGAAAACACAAGAGTCCTTGTGACCGAATGCCTTGACAGGTGGAACAAGGACATCATAAAGTGACTATTTAATACATTAAAATCTGCCTGACTCCACTTCCCTTCTTCCCCTTTGCTGTGTGATGGGAGTTTCTCTAATCACCAGTGGCTTGGTGGTTACCTGTCAGTCAGCAGTATAACATAGGGTTTTGGCTTGTAAAGCTGCTCACCAGGTTCAGGTGCCCCACTGTCCATGTTCTGTATAGGACATAAAAGGCATATGCTTACTGTGCTCACTCCCAAGATGCTGCTGCACCAAGTTGTACAAAACTGATCTTCAGCAAGTGCGAACCAACGGAAACCACTTGACCTCATGCGGCTACACTAGTCCATCTCAGTCTGAAGAACTGGCTCATTTCTAAATACTGAACCTGGGGTGTAGAGAATTTTGTAGGTTTTCTCACAAAATTTATCTCTGTGCTTTTCTCTGCCAGCTAAATAAACCTAAGAAGGCAAAAGAAAGCATCTCAAAGCAGCTCTGTCACCAGTTGCCTGCTCATGGATGCAAGACAGCATTGGACTGGCTTTGTAGGAAAGGGCAGAGACAGTATATGTGGCAGTGTTGTTTCAGAAACTGAATTTGGTGTTTCTGCGCTATTGGAGATAGGTCCTGTTCTAAATGAAACACAGAGTCCAGTCCCAATACCAGGTGTGCTCCTTGCTGTCATTCATGCCACAGCAATCCCAACAGTACGGTAACTCTGCATGTGTGTGTCTGTTCAAAGTTATGTTCTGACCTTACTATCTGGCTCTAATATTATGCTGTCCTGCCCGCTGAATACAATTCAGAGTGTAAGCTACTCTGAGGAAAGAATTGGATTTTCTTCTGTGCTTTAGATAGGCCTGAATGTGCTGTTGGCGTGCAGCAAATTACAGCAATAATAATAAATAGTAGTGTTTTGCTGTTGCCTTGGGCTGTAGCACAGTGTTTGCAATGATGCTAGATTAGAATTCCAGATACTTCTTTATTTAGCAGTGACTGTATCTTCACGGCTGCTTTGGTGCTTAGCACACGTTAAACAAAGTAAAAGACTTCAAGCTTTTGACGGAGATGTCAGCTACGTAAAACTTGAGAGACAGATAAAATTAACTTGAGGGAAAGATAGGAATCCAAATCTAGACCCAGAAACGATCTTTCAGTGTACATAAAGTACTCACATTGTAATATTATATAAACAACACCTAAGTTAAATAAACAGCACAGTGGGAACTTGATTATTCTTTCATAAGATCCTAGTAACCAAACTAAACTCTGTCAAAAATGTGCCTTCTTTGCTTTAATGGTTAGCTTTCCCCGCACAGTGGTTATGTTTTCCCTGTCACTACACAATTCATTTGAACTGGTACATGAAAAATGTCTGAGCAACACTTCTTTTTTCTATCAAAGTTTTCTGCATCTGAGTGCTATGTCAAAATATGATCTCCAAGGTCTCGAGACTCTTTTTCGTTGTCAGGAATTGGAAATCTTGTCTAATAGTTACTTAAGATGGCTGTCCTTCATATTTTCTCCTGCTTGCACTTAGCACCCACAAAGACTGTGACACCCACAACAGCTGTGTATGTATAAAGACTGAAACTCCTGTGAAATCGATGTTTCTGCAGCTCCATTGCCACCCATCTTGCTGCAATGGTGACTGTTGATAGAGAGTTCCCACATTACCAGTTCAAACAAGATTAAAATCTAGTTTCTAAAAGGCCCCTAGAGGAACAGAACTTAGAATTTATCATCAGACATTGCTACTTTGTGGCTCAAGTTCCCTGCATCAGCAATGAAGGTTGTATGGGACCACCTATTTAAAATTACTGAGATGTCTAGCTTCCACTGATGTCAAGCATGATTCTTGTTTCTGTCTGACTTTTGGTTGATCTCAGAAAATGAGCATTATGCACAGCTCTTATTTAGGCAATGAAATGAAATTATCTAGGTCCTAATGGCAGTTGCAGTATATTGGGAAATCTGACCTCTGTGTTTATGTATCTGAATGAGAACCAAGCTATGCTGAAAAATCTGGTAATGTCTAAGTGACGCAGATGGTGGGAAGGAACCTGGTGTCTAAGTTGAAGCACAACTGATAAAATTAGCCCTTAATGTTCAAATGAAGTAGCAAATTACAATTCAAAAAAAAATCGCTATTTTCAGTGTAAATGCCTTCATTTTTTATATGACTTTAGAAGAAAATAAAAAAATGGCAAAAACAACAGCAAGTAAACACTCCCTGAAAATAAGACTGAAAAAAATAAGCATTTCCAGTGAAAAGATTTCGGTATGGACCATTGATCTACTAGCCAGGACTGTGCTCTACAGCACTCTTTGACAAACTTGTGGTAAGGAGCTGCACCATTCCATCCTTCATTTCATTTCTGGTCTTTCCTCCAACTCTGCTATTTCCTCTTTCAGGATCGAGCAATGATGAAGACCATGTCTGGTGGAAACTGCACCCTGAACGTGCCAGCCAAGAACTCGTACCGCATGGTGGTGCTGGGAGCCTCCAGGGTGGGGAAAAGCTCCATTGTCTCACGCTTTCTCAATGGCCGGTTTGAGGACCAGTACACTCCCACCATTGAGGATTTTCATCGCAAGGTCTACAACATCCGGGGAGACATGTATCAGCTGGACATTCTGGACACCTCTGGGAATCACCCTTTCCCTGCTATGAGGAGGCTTTCCATCCTAACAGGTGAGAAAGTTGGGGGAAGTTTGCAGATGGAGAACAGTGAGGGAAAGATCATCAGGACAGACATTAGCTTGAAGGTGGTAGCCTGGACATGACTATTTCTTGGGAGGCAGCTAAAGGACTGTTTGATTTTGTTGCAAGATGCACTTGTCTAGAGAGCTATTTCTTGTCTGGGATGTTCCAGGCATGATAGAGAGTGCATTAGCCACAAAAAAGTCCACTGGGTGAAGGTCTGAAATTGAGATTTCCCCTTACCTTCCGCTCCTGCTCCATGTATTTTATTACAGTCACAAATAAATGGCCGAATAAAATCTTGTGGGTGTAAAGAGCAGCAAGGGACAAAATAAGCATGCAGTTACAAGACACAAGCAGTGAAAAACAAAGCTAAAATGGACAGGAAGGGAACTCTAACCAAGAAAATCTCAGATTTTTACCCCTAAAATTTCCACCCTGATTCCCTTGATTTGATATTCCAGTAAGAGGATATCTCTACTTTTTCCCTTTCTTCTAAGTCTATTGTTAATCAAATGTGTTAACGGGAAAAGGGGAAAGGGTGGGCTCATTTTGTACATTCTCATTGTCAAGCAGTTCCTTTTGTGAGATAAGATGTATTCTTTAATTGTGAAAGTGACAGTGAAGATAAATTCAGCCACAGCTCACAACAAACATATTTTCTGGATTTGCTATCTACCCTTCTGGCTAGCCAGTGAAACATGGCATTCACATCTGACCAGGCTAACATCCACATTCAGTGAGTCCTAGGGCCAGTTTCTGGGATGCGAATGTGAGCTTTTTTTCCCTGAAAGGTCTCTTAGCATGTTCCACATGAATGTCATTCAACAAGCAATGATTTGCATTATTTTATATTTGCAAAAGGAATTGTAAGTCAGGAAATGTCAAAAGGAAATGCCAGGGGATCTGTGTCATTTATGTGTTTCTTTTTTTCCATGGTCTGTTTCTCTTGAGCAAATGAAATGACAGCAGAGCACTGCACAGTGAGAAACCTCTTATTCCTGACTTAGGTGTTCGGGATTGACTAGCTGTAGATCTTCAGTTCAGGTAATCAAATGGCCGTGTCTGAGCGGCTAGTAGCTTGGTGTCAGCGCAGGCTGTGTTTTACACAGAGATAGAAATGAAATGAAGAAAAAAGAAAAGCAATGCAGCAGAGCTGAGATACGAACATGTTTACAAAATAGAGTAAAAAGGGCAATAACTTGCAAGTCCAGTGCAACCTAGGAACACAATCAGATATGGCAGAAGTAACATCATAGCCAAAAGTCTTTTCCACAGCACTACAGAAAGGTGTGGGGAGTTGTATTAGAAGAACTGGAATTAAAATATGTCTGAGTGAAGATTCAAAAAGACTGAAGAAAAAATATGGAGAGGAGATGGCAAATAAACCTATTGATTTTTTAGAATTAGCTCCTCTGACACCGACTGTAGCTAACAACTCTTTACAGTATCTTTTTTTAATTGCAGGGGATGTTTTCATCCTGGTATTCAGCCTGGACAACAGAGAATCCTTTGATGAGGTCAAGAGGCTCCAGAAACAGATCCTTGAGGTGAAATCATGCCTGAAGAACAAGACCAAGGAATCAGCTGACCTCCCCATGGTGATCTGTGGCAACAAAAATGACCACAGTGAAATCTTTCGCAAGGTACGCTCAGATGAAGGCGAGAACCTTGTCTCCAGTGATGAAAACTGCGCTTACTTCGAAGTTTCAGCCAAGAAGAACACTAATGTGGATGAGATGTTCTATGTCCTCTTCAGCATGGCCAAGCTACCTCATGAGATGAGCCCTGCTCTCCACAGGAAAATCTCCATCCAGTATAGTGACACTTTCCAGCAGAAATCTTTCCGGATGCGCCGAGTCAAGGACATGGATGCCTATGGCATGATCTCTCCCTTTGCTCGCCGGCCAAGCGTCAACAGTGACTTGAAGTATATCAAATCAAAAGTTCTCAGGGAAGGTCAGTCCAGGGAGAGGGAAAAATGCACAATCCAGTGAAGGGGGCTTGCACTTCTGTCTGAAGTCATCATCCGCATTCAGTGCCTTAAAGAAAAATGGTCTGTGGAAGCACAGAATGGGCTCACAGGGTTCATAAAGAAAACCCAACATGGAGAAAGGATAACTCTTCCTGTGGATTCTGCTGAGTCACAAGCATAAATAACATCATCCTTCTAAATGACTGGGAAAAATGCCTGATATACAAGTGCATTTCTCTGTCTTTGTAATGTAGTTCCTCTTCATTCTCCTTTTTGTTTAAAGAATACACACCTGAGGAGTAAAGACATTTCAACCTCATCCTTACAAAGAAAGTAGGTCAAAAATGCACAGAAGGCATTAACTGTTACTCAGCATGCTGCTCTTGCTAAGAGAGAGGAGGTTATGTGTGTGTGTGTATCTCTGTGTGTATGTGTGCATGCATGTGTGGAGCACTCCTGTAAAAAATGGGACTTGCATTTCAAATGGCAGCAGTCTTAGCTGAGGTTTCCCAGACCGGGAGTGGACTCTATATGGACACGACTCTAACTTGCTCCTGAGGGGACTTGCATTAAGAAGACCTTGATTTTATGTTTGCTGGGACAGTAATCATTTAACATCAACATTAATGTTGTCTTGTATTATAGATTTTATTTGGGATTTGTTTTTTTTTACTGTCTGGGGATGGGTTCTTAGCAAAATCTGATGGCAAGTGCATTTGATATCAAAAAAGCAGTGTCTACTTTCTAGCAGTGAAAGGTGTTTTTCATCTGTAAAACTATAAATGTGCATTGATTAAAAGTGAAATTGTTCTGCAAAAAGCCAATACATTTGACTGTTTTGCAAGCCTGGTGTGATATTGTTTCTCAAAGCAGCCACACTGACTCTGAATACTGTAGTACAAATGCCACCCTTTGCCTTGCTGGCCGCCAGAGCAATGGCTCCTTCCCCTTCCTCTGCCAGCCGAGACTGACAAGATTCATATGCAGGCTTAGACTGCTTCAGAGGCAGGATTGTATTTTCCTTCAAAATTAAGAACTGAATGGTTGTAGGGCCAGCTCCATCATATTTCTTCTGTTAACATGCCTCTAGTCATTCTGTTCATAGTTTTCCCTGTTGTCTGATAAAGGTTGCCTTAATGGAAATCTTTGCACTGCAGTAGTCCTTCAGAACAGAAGCTTTCAGCTAGCTGTCTAAACAGAGCTGAACTGGCTGGCCAGATAAATCTGGGGCCATCTATTCACTTCTTCCCTTTCACAGCCCAGTCCAGGCTTTCTTGTCTTCAGCTCTCTCCCTGTTCGGCTTCTGGCTTTGTTGTTCGATGTGCTCCTGCATGCCCTCAAAGTTCAATATATTCTCTCAGATGTGAGCTTGCCACTCTTGCTGACTGGAATGAGATGTGTGCACATGTAACTGTGGGCAAAACATGGCCCCAAGACTACGCAACAATAGAGTATATACTTTATATATACCTCAGGATGACCTTCAGATATTTTATCCCTCACTCAACCTCAAATCCTGTCCTTGTCTGTATCTGCCTTGCTGTGTCTTGGGCAGAGCTGTGGGCTAGTTCATGCTATAATTTGACAGGAAAGCAAGAATGATGGTTGTCCATAAAAATTAGCCTCTAGGACTCAAAAACCCGTACTCATTTATCAGCTCCACCCTTCATTGGTACTGTATTTTGACTGGTAAAATACACTGTTCTTTTATTCCTGTTGCCAGGGCAGCACCTTTCAGACCACATCCCCCTCCCTATCTATAAACATGTACGTGGTTTATGAATAAATCTGTTTTATTTATTAGCTGCATCCTGGTCCTTTTTACTTTCTCCTAGAACAATGAGGAAAGTCCTGTTTTTCTATTGTACAGGTGCAGCTAGGCAAGTGAGTTGTGGGTTGAGAGCCCTGATGAGATCTCCAGTGAGTTCTGGAAGAGTCTTTTGTGTCCTCCAGACACCAGGGGCTACACATTTGTCTGTTTGGAATAGAACTGTGTCTGCATCTACATGTGTCTCTCTCTGTCTCTGAACATTAACTTATATATACAGATATCCTCACAAGCAGAAGCAGACACTGTTCCCCATGCTTTCTCCAACACGTCCTTCATGCACAGAGCCGGCATGCTCATCCTTGGTGTGATTTAATGTGGTCTCTGCAGAGACATCACTGTTGTTCTCAGCAGTCTCTCCATCTTACCATCTGCACCTCTCAACTGTATCTCAACTGTGTGATTCTTGGTTCCCCTGAGCACATGCCCACCTCTCTACAGACTCTCCACCCAAGTGCATGACTGCTAAACGTACAAGTCATCAGGCTCTGGGACTCATGTGCCACAGGGACAAGGGGAGGTTGAAGACAGAGTGAGCAGGGCATGAGCACTGGCCAATGGTTGGGTTAAGGGGCTCCAGGAAACTAAGAACTCTTTGCACTACAGACCATATGCTGCCTTACTGAGCCTATGTCTGCTCTCCTTGGCCCGCTGGTTAAAGCCAATTTTTTAAAGAGCCTTTATAATCGTCAGCTCTCTGCCTTTGTCTTACAACACTGACCTTTGTCGTGGGTTAAGCAGAAGAGAGGTAATTTTTTTTTCCTTCTCTTCATAAATAGTTAGCAAGAAGCTATGTTTTGGATTCCTGCTCAGGAGAAAACTGATAAGAAGGAACGTTTATAGTTATTGCCAGGATACTTTCAAGGGCAAATACATTCAGCCTCTCTCCCCTCCACAGACAGAGCAGGGGGGGAGAGACAGTCTGGCTTCTAGCTTGGGATTTGCTTTTAGGTTAAGATTGA